>JAZGTJ010014611.1:0-14002 GCA_036877575.1 Botia almorhae
CATTCGATCAATAGAACAAGTGATTGCAAGGAGAGAGAGAGAGAGAGAGAGAGAGAGAGGAAAGCAATACGCTTCGTGCAGAAAGAAATTAAATTAAAAGCTCACCAAAAAACGTCTTGTTGGCATCCTGCCTATCAAACAGGACAAGGAAAGGTAAGGATTTATTGTTTACGATCTATAAGGAACATATAAGTGCAGTGATGTAAAGTGTTTGGCAGTGGCAGACACCTATAGATCTTAGAGTATACCTATAGACACCTATAGAGTCTTTAGTATGTACAGTAGAAACTGGAGTCAGATCTGCCTATGAAACGGTCTTACAGATAGTGATGGTCTTAAAGCAGATTAAACTTTAGGATAATACAGTTTTTTAAAACCTGTAACCTGTAAGGATATTCCTGTAGCTCAACTGGTAGAGCACTGTGTTAACAGCACAACAGTTGTGGGTTCGATTCCCAGGGAACATGTACTCATAAATTTCTTACCTATGGATTAAAGCATCCGAGAAATGCATAAATGTTTCTTAAAACTGTAACCACAAAATCAAAACTACAAACCTAAATATTTACACCTTCGCTTTCAAATGCATAAACACACTGAATATCCATCACACACCGAGAGGTTTATTCAGTACTATGTGCTGATGTGAATTATGACTCTTTACTACGGCTAATTACTAATAAGGTTTTCAGAGCAATCATATGTTATGATTTGCTATCTGTTGGCGACCCAAATCATTCACTGCCAAACAAAGCCCAACAAATTCGGGCTCGTAATCACCCATAATCTGTTCTGCCTCCAGGCAAGCAGCATTGCCATCAAAGCAAAGTCAAAATAAAGCCTCTATCTGACCACTGCATTTACGAGGAGAGCACATGAATGTCACCACAGAGTTGTGTTAACTTTGGGAAACATTTTAAGGAGTGAGTTTTGGAGTGGGGGGGGCGTGTCAATTACAGAATCAGTCAAAGCACATTTTATACACGTAGGTCAATTCTTTACATAGATATGTATATATAGTGTGAAAGTATGTATTTTATCGTGTTAATTCTACTTTATATTATTGTAACATTACTACAGAGCAGCCCTGAGCAGTATTAGCATGTTTTAAGACTGGTACCGGTTGTGTTGTTTACACAGGTGGTCTGCCAGCGTATCCACAGATGTAGCTCATCATATTATTTGAACACGTTCCACATAATCTGACGACCAGAGGTGTCCACATACTTCCTTAATCTTGACAGTATATCTATTGTTTTATCATCTGAAACTTAAATATATTTTTTAATGTTTAGCTTTAAAACTGTGTTTGTGCTATTATGTCTACAGTAAATCCCAGCGAAAGTTCTTCTTTCGCTAAAACGTTCGCTAAAAGTTCTCTCGAAGTTCTCACAGTAATATTTTGTGTTATTTGCGAACATTCCAAATTCCAAAAAGGTTGTTAAATAAAGTTGTTTTTAAGTTTTGTTAGTGGAAAGTTTTAAAAACATTTCACCAAGCAATAACATTATTATAACATCTAAAAACGTTTTGATTTTTTCATTACTCACTATAAACACAACGGACACGTTCTTACAACCTAAATTGCTAGCTGTGATGCCACTTGGTTTTTATATTTTGTTACATAAGACAAAGATGTTTATACTTTCTTAAATGGTGGCTTAAGTATCCAAATTCCTTTTTGGGGCCACCGTACAGTAAAAGACAGAGGTCCTGTTTTCCAAGATCTTTGTGCGGTTCAGTTTTTCACTTCTAAAGTCTATAAACCAACAATGTCCTTCAGTGGAAAAATCTGTCTGACCTTCTCTTTAAAAACAACTCCCAAGGACCGGAGGAGAAATGCATTACCGCAATGCTTCAGTACGCTAATGCATCAATACCGCTTTCCTCAAAGGTTCATTTAGTGCATATCTCATTATGGGCTTTGGAGATCTCTGAAGACTGAAACTGATCTGTGCTTTTCTTACGATAGGTTGTCGCTTGGAGGATATCCAAGTCACCCCCCCTGACATACCGTGAGTCCCGGGCCTGAGCTGGCTGGGTGTGATGCCAGGCGGGGGAGGGGATGCTGGGAAGGGTAACCGTGCTCCGGTGACCCCTGAGATTTCAGTCCTGAGCAGATCCCGAACACGTTGGCTCTCCTCCAGCTGGATGCCTCTCCGTTCCTCTGAAACAAATCAATTCAGGATCCTGGTGCAGACAGCAGCGCACCCTGTTACACAGATTTTCCAGCCTATGGATCAGTGTATGCGTAACTGCTCCAAATACAGTGCAGTATATTATATTATACACTTTAAGATATATAAACACATGGCTGTCAACCAAGAACACTGTCCGTATTTGTACTGCTGGCTTCGTTCCGGGCCCTAGAAATTCTAGCTGGGCCCTGGATAAACATACATAGTACATTTCTTTTTCTATTATGTATGACACTGAACTTTATTTTCAGTTATTTTCAGCATTTTACAAGATTCTTCTGGATTTTTTCAATAGCTTAGTCATAAAACTTTATCTGATCTTCAACCGCGGCACAAGAGAAATCAACAGTAAAAGGCGTTAACAGCAGAAAATATGGCTTCTGGAGTGAGTCCGGCTCCAGACCGATTGAGATGATTTAGTACGACCTCAGGAGAGCGATTCCCACCGAACGTCTCAGGAATACGGCTGAACTGAGAGAGGAATGGTGCAGAATTCCTGCTGACCGTTGCGTGGGACTGATGTGCAATTACAGGAAATGTTTGGAAGAGGTTAATGCTCCCAAATGAGGGTCAGGCAGTGGTTCCTTCCACCCTCCGTGCTGTGCGCGCTCACCGCACTGTAAATGTATCATTTATGTGTTATTGAAACTGACTGTGTTTGTCTGTTTATGTTAAGATCAGATCAGATGTATGATGTAATGGCCGCTGTATGTGTGCATACTGTATATGTTTAATGTGCATGTAGAATGAGTGCAATGGCTCATTACCTCCCAAATGTTTCCTATTGGTGGGTCCCCCCATTGACCCCCCCCATACTAATTTTGACTAGTTAGCGAAGTGAAAGTGATGCATTTATTAGGTAAACCAAGTATGGTAACCCATACTTGAAATGTGACTTCTGCATTTAACCTATTCAATAAGTAGTGAATACACACACACACACACACACATACGGGCACATCAGTCATTTCCTGCCAGCTGTGTGAATCGAACCTGCAACATCTGAGTTACAAGTCAGACTTTTTAACCATTAGGCCATGACTGCCCCCTAAGCAAAGCCAGTTTCTAGTTCTTTTTACAAGGACACCTAAAATTGATAAAAGTATACAGACCTTCTTGAGAAAACTAGAAGAAAATTGCACATCAGCCAAGGTCCCAAATTAGGTTTTCCCCAAGCTCTTGATATAATAACTGTGTATATCAGTAAATTGTGGCATCACGCGAGCACATTTATGTTTGGTGCGTGTTCAGAATGAGGGCAGTGATTGGTCTCAAACAAGATGACTCATTCCCTCATTTCCTCCCACGAGCGACGTTTCACAGCTTCTCTTCTGACCCATTTTTCTGTCCGTTTCCCAACAGTCACCCCCCTCACCCCCCCGTGGTTCTCTGTTTCCGTTTCTCTGATATTAGAATTCGATGAGCAAACCGATGTGCTTTCGTGAAGTTTCATTTTCCTAAGACGTGACTTATGAACTTCTCGCCGTCCGCGTTCGACATATTCCCTCCTTTCATATTGTGTTCCTCAGGTAGATAACTCGTGTTACTCTCTGTGTGGGATTTGCATTTCAATCCTATTTTTCCGATCTATTTTTCTTCCCTCAAAGGCAAGACACTTTGATGTCCCTCAGATCTCATTACTATGGGATCACTCGACTGCAGATGCCGGTTACGGAACTCTGTGCCGCGCTAGACGGGGTGATAAAGTGTGAAATCCCCAACAAACTTGCGGTGAATGAATAGAACCAGAAGAAATCTAAGAGAAGACAAGAAAGAGAGGGAGAGAGATCGGAAGGGTTTAGGCTTAGTGCCACACTGTGACGTGTCTTCTGTCCGGGGTGTTGGGTTTACCGTGTTTAGCGGTAATTAGCATGCCACAGCATGGCATTACCTTCTGTCATCCGCTAGCTAAGCCTTCTACAAACAGAGCCTTGCGCGGTAAACAAACTATCTTGTCTAGCCGCGTGTGAATGGACGACAAACATCTTTAGCTAAGAGCTGGACTGAGCTGAGAACGCTTCAGGGTGTACAGCAGTATAATTAAGAATCACTGAAGGCTATCAGAAGCTTCAGACAGTAGAGCTCCAACTAATGGTCATCTACAGCGTCGTCTGGTGACGATATCACCAGAGGAAGTCCACAGGATTAATTAAGGCCATCAGTGCCTGGAGCTCCTTATACATAAGAGAAGCATGGAGACTTTAATCCTTGCACTAACAGAACCTTGATCTGATGATCTCAGAACTTCAGACGATTCCATCAAAGCCTTGGCAATTTTTGGTGTATAAATTATGTGTTCGAATGACGCAAAACACGGCTTCAACCGCCACATACTTTATTAACGACGGTGTAACTTTATTATAATATCACATTGATATTTTACGGTCCCCAGCCGACACGAAACAATGGAAATCGAACAGGCCAAAAAATATACAGGTGCGATAACTGACAAAAAAGTACAGTAAAAGAAGTCTGTGCGTGTTCTGTGATATGTCTCGTGGCCAAAATGTTAAACGAGTGCATATTGCGAATGAGATTACGCACTACGAACGGAGTACTTTTGTGGAAATATCGCACAACTTATGTGGTCCTTCAAGTAGAGATGATGACGTCTGACATATCAGAGGTGTCTGTACAGTGTCAATCTGTGTTTGCATTACGGCATGGATTCGAGGGCAGGGTTTTGTAAATGCATCACTTTAAGTAAAAGCCCGTCTTTTCCTCATGTTTACGTCTGCCTGCGCTATGAATGACGCGTGCTTATACACAAGTGTGTCGATGTGTAGATGGTCTGAGAAGATCCTCATGGACTGAGGGAGATCACACGCCTCATCTCAGGCTTTCTCTGACACGTTTACGCTGTTCTCCAGCCCATACTTACAGAAAACAAACATTTACTCTACAGAACTCCACTCACCAGAAGTGGCATGCTTTTACCGACCTAAAGCCACAGCTGAAATAATGATGAGGGTCTTCAGCTCCTTCATGACATTTCAGATAACTGCCTCAGTACAGGCAGGACGCTCTGCATTGTACTGTGTGAAAAATATCACCCCCCCTCAAACGCACACAAAATTGCTATCTACATCATCACTCAGTACCTAACAGCTTCTTGTCTGTCTCTATAGCTCTTCATAACTCTTACATCTTATGTTTTTTTGCCAAAACACACATACATGATCAGATACTATCAAACTACCAGAGTAATACCCGGGTATTCTTTGAAGATTCAAATAAATATGACAGTACGGTATGCGTTACTTATTTTTTAACATTATGCATTTCAAAATACCACAGTATTACATCTGATATCATCACTGTACTTTTTACACCACACCAAAGGGTTTATATTTGTCTCCAACCTTCTCTGTTCATGTTCCTGCTTCACTCTCAGATCGTGGCCCTGCGGGGCTCCAGCCGCACAGACACCAGCAGCAGCCAGACAGAGCCTCAGTCTCCATGTTTATGCCATGGAGTTTTAAAAAAAGAATAAAAAGACGTTACAGTATCTTTTAATTGTAGTTTTACATTCCACAATTGCAACCTAAAAATGCAGCTTTTTTATCTTATTGCGACTTCAGATTTTGTGAACTCCATTTTTTAAATGGCCTATAAAATCAATTTGATACAGGTCGGCAGTGTGCTGTCATACCTTCTCATTACATTGACTGTTTCTGGCAGAAGCAACAGGAAATGGCAAAGATTTGCACACAGTTCTCAGACACAGACTCCAGATCGCTCATCCAGGACTGCATGCGTTCTTCATTCCACCTGCCACTTTTAATTGAAGATAAACTGCAGTAAGTAACTTCTGTGTGAGCGGCTTTCGTGCTATTCGTCCTTCCTGCGGTCTCCTCACTATTTGTGACATCATAACATTGCAACTGAAATGCAACAAAAAATGCGAAATGTTCATTTGAGGACCAGAACTCTGTTCTTACATCAGATACATCAAACACATCAACTTTATAATGTTTACATTTACAGTATGAGTTTATAAAAGTTTGGCTACTGCAGGCCTCTCAGCCTCGAAGCCTGAATGAGGCCACAGGGACCTGGCCCCATTTGTCCACAATCCATCCTTGTCTGTATCTCTCTCTTTGTGTGACTTTACTGTCCCGCGCTTGTTCCGAACATCCCTCAAGCATCTCGTTGCCCGATATTTCCGAGCAACCTCATCACGAACAGAGAAAAGCAAAAAGAATAATGAAGAAACAGAAAAGAGAGGGAACGTAAAAAAAGACGCGGGCCGATAAACAGAATGAGAAATGAAGATAGCAAAAAAGATAGCGGGGAATTTGTGGGAAAATAAAGAATGCCGGAGAGGGAACATGTTCGGATCAAGGAGGAGATAAAGAGAATGAAAAATGAAGACTTGAAAATAAGGACAGAAGTGGGAACTTCACATGTGATGGAGGGGTGTGAGGGGAGGAAAGAAGTTAAACTTCAGCCGATAAAAGAGGACGGCAGGGAGGGAGGTGGAGAGAGTGTACGGAGGAGGGCACGTGCCAACGCTCCTCATGTCTGAAGACGAGCGCGCGCACACACCCGAGGGAGACCATGTCGGTGCGCGAGCTGCAGATTCAAGGAAATGTCGCACTTGAGGAAAGGAGTTGGAAAGGAAGCAGAGAGGCGTGAGCGCAGGTTTCAATCCCGCTTCCTGTCAAACGACTGGTCGTGCCAACGTCAAAATAACGAAAACAGCAATTACTTTAATAATATTAATAATAAAACTCAGACAAAAAGCAAATGTTGGTGGTTCACAAACTGATCAAATTTTAACTCTTTGGTCACAACATGAGAGAGAAGAGAGATAAAAAATAACTTCACATAGTTTTTAGTTCGATTTAGCGATCAAAAAGCGTACCGGGCAGCGGCGCATGCGATGCGACGATGCGATATGATGCTTTTGTGCTAGCGTTGAAGTGCTAGCGTTTGTTTCTGTCGTTAGCAGACAGAGCGTTTATGGCAGATACCTGTCAAAAAAACGTTCGGTGAATCCTAAAACTGCTATTGTGCGAGGGACATAAAGATCCGATGGTTTATGTGACAGTTCTGCGGTGTTGCTTCACATTATGGGGGCCATGCTTCATCTGCAGCTGGCCTCGAAGCTTTGCACAAACAAAAAATCAATTTGTGTTGTGAGTGCTGTGATCATTCTTGGAATAAACAGATGGGACTAAATCGATAGCTACGTGGGGCTTTATGAGGCTCTATTGCTTTTGAAATGAGCAAATCCAAACCTGAACTAAATTTGTGTGTGAATTTATGAAGAACAATCCTTTCCGCGTTTCTCAGAACTGATGGCATGAAACGCTCTATGTCAGGGTATTGTGCATGAATGAGGCTGTCGTTTTTCCACTGCGATGGACACATTTGACCCTTTTATACACACAGAGAGGAGCGCGTGCAAGATTAAATGAACCTTGTGTGTGATGAGTCTCCAGTAGATGTCAATCGACCAATCGACTCGAAATATCTGACATGCATTCCGCTTGAAACTGAAGCTTTCTGCTCGCATGTCTTACTTTCTACCAATGCTGCTTCACTGAAACAGCCGAAAATGTGCGGGGAATTAGAATCCACCCAGAAAGGGAGAGGAGACAATAATGAGACAGGAAACGACAGCAGACAATAATGAGATAAAAATGAGGAGAGGCGAGAAGAGACGGGATGAGATGAGAATGAGACAAGACAAGAGAAAATTAGAGGAGTACAGTATTGAGAAAGGGAACAATAATGAGAGGAATGAAACAAGAATGAGGCGAGAGGAGGAAAGGAGACAACAATGAGAAAAGAAGATGAGACAAGAACGAGAGGAGAGGAGGCCACACAAGCAGACAGGCTGTGATTGTGGATTGCAGAACACTCACTCAGTCTTGTATATATATGCTGCAGATTTATATTATACCCACACTGCGATGAGAATGTTATTTTAGACGGAACATAGTCCAAAGCAAACAGATGAGGGAGAATTGTCATATTTGTGCACAGTATCTACACACACACACACACAGAAAGTGAGGGCCCGTGCACGTGTCAGCACGGCTCCACACTCGATGTTTATATATATATGCTCATAAGCTTCGCAAAAGGCCAATATCACCCACACAAGCATTTCCTTTGAGAGCGAGGATAAACACACAGCACATTCTCAGTCCCCGTGCGATTTCTCCCGAAACGAGGTCATCCACGCGGCATCTACGCAGCTCGATAGATCAAAGACCTTCTGCTTTGTATATGAAACTTTCTCACTTTCTACTCACAAAAGTCTCACGTCTGTCCTTCCGTTTCTCTCTGCTTGTCTCTCGTCCCTCGCTTGTGGTTTACAGGTCTAAGCCATTCAAATGAACACAAGACATCAAAACACAGACGGACGTGCATTTGTTAATGCATAAGCAGGACATAATTGACATGCTTGTGTGAAACGAGTCTGAAAAGTTAATTTCGTTTTCCGCCCATACCGTTTTCTCCTCGCTGCTTTTTTGACTTTAAAAACTATATTTTCAAAGGAAACGATTTTGCAGTACTTTCTGTTTGACCGATAATATAATCAATAAACAATAAACAAGCCCAGCTTATTAATCATATATGGATAATATTAATGATATAAATTATTTAAAAGCGCAGTGCAAATATCTGTTGTTGTTGTGTCGGGTGAGACAGACTGAATGTGATACAGGTTATTGTTTTTCTTCTCAAATACGCACAAGCTCTCACAAAATAAAATGGACAGACCGCGATTAAATCTCTGCAGGAGAACAGAAGAGGACCTCAGTGAAGGCAATACATTACATTTGTTCTCAAAACAGAGAAATGAGATCCTCTTTGATCATCCCTCAGACTGCAAAACAGCTGCGCAGAATGAAATAATCTTACATAACGAATTAAATTGTGACCTGTTCTCAAGAGACACGAAATACAGTGCACAGATTGTATGAACCACTTTTATGATACTTTTATTGTAATCGTTTTTGGTCATTTTTCCTATTCTCTTGAAATATATTGAAATAAATGGCCGGAACAGTCTTAAACATATCCAATTTTGTGCCTCATGGTAGAAATTTAAATTTAATGAAGTATTTTAAATGATTTCTTTAAAATATTCTTCATTCATTCAGATTTTTGTATATTTGTACCAGAACAATGAAATGGTACTTCAACATGGCAAACCACCCAGCTAACATGTTATAATGTTTGGGTTGTAAGAATGACTAATGTTTTTGATATATATAATATATAACTGGAAGAATGTTTTCTTGATAACCGTTAGCCAACAGAACATTCCCTGTTAGCAGGGTAGGTCCTTAGCAACATGAGTCTAGCTCTCTTTATTACACCCCCGAGTCAAGAGAAATCTCCACACAGCTCTGTCTCTCTGACTTCACTCAGCCTGCTAAACGTATGTTATTATACGCAGGCCTGTGAAAACAGCCATGGAGGCAAGGAGTATAGAGAGTGCTATCAGAGGTATGTGAGTCAGACATGAGAGCTAATTTCTCATGTACAGTGCTAAACAAAACGTCTTTGTGTTTGAAAACCTTTCCTCTCAGCTCCTGCCGAGTCTGGTCCTTATAGTTTACACTGACCAAAGCCTAACCTTGGTAACACCTTCAGAAACTTGCCAGGAGCTCTTTTGAAGAGGCTACTAGATGTCAGTGTGAATCTTCACCGGCATTCTGCCCTAATGGATGTTGACTGAGCCTAAAATGGTTAATAATGAATGGGCATTTAATGACGGGGGTGTATTTTTTTGGAGGCTTACCCACGGAGGTACGTCATTAGAAGCTGAGAGAGGGCAGGTAAGTGTCTGGGGCAGGGATGTGCTTGTTATCAGGCTGGGAGAGAAAGGATTTCTGTCTTTTCTCAAGATCTTGAGTACTGTGGGTATGAGTTTAAAAGGGTGATTTAAGAACCATCCAGCACTCACAACAGAGTCAACTGCACACAGATCGACTCGTTTTTCTCTGCTGCGTACTACAATGTTCTGAACTGCGTTTTTTCCACAAGGTTGATGGGATCAGTCTCAGGAGGTCAAACTAATATTATATGATTATTGACATATGATGATCTGTGTGATTTTGCAGTTTTCTAGCAATAATTAATTTGACCAAAGCCAATAACAGGGCTTTAAATGTATACCAATGTAGCTATCACTTAGAGGGTTGGTAGGTGGGGACGAGTTATTTCTTTGTAGTTACTGAGAAACCGATTATGTGAAATACTGTACTATGCCATTCATAGAATCACAGGATTAAAACTGTAGATCTAGTGACAACAGTCACAAAAAACAGTTTAAAAACAGTCACAAAAGAGGACCACAAAGCCAAATGCTGAAGAGAGCTCACCAGCGTTGAAAGAACAATAACTCTCACCAGAGTTATCGAAAGAAATAAAGACACAACAAAATCAACGTTTGACACATTACAAACACAGCAGGCAGTGACACAAAACAAAACAACTTTGAGATGAAGACTAGCAGAGGTACAGATGAGATAACCACCAGTTTTAAATATTAAACGCAAAAATGTACGTCTGGAGTCAAAATAGACGCAAAAAATCACTGCTGAAGGAATAGAGATGTGATGAAGTGTTTGGAGATTGTTTGGTCTGGCTCGGTCTCTGCGGCTCTGTGTGTGAATGAATTATAGACGCAGAGAGAACGTTAAATAAAAAACAACCCGCGTGTAAGCTCAGCACAAACGCGTCTGTTTGCCTGTAAAAATGGAAGATTTGTCAAGGAGTGATTTTGCACCTGCTCTGCTCTTTACAAAGATACATATGCCAGAAATTAGAACATTGCCATTCAGTTCTATTCTGGCATCCAGGAAACTCTGTGACCATGTTTCCACCTTCCAGCATGGCACAATCTGCAGGAGTTCTAGCTAACGGAGTTTCTAGCTAATGCTAAATTCCTCATCTATGATTGGAGATGTGATGCATTAGACAGATCTAGGAGTTTAGCAAATGTGTTTTTTGGGCTGTGTCTATACGCTATAATTTTTCTATACATATTTTCATTTACATGAAGTGAGCACCGAGCGTTGATTCAATTTTCCAACATGTTGAACGTTGCATAAGCTCAAAACTATGCGGCACAAATGAACTTGCGTGTCCGCGGCAATTAAAGTAGGAACCACGCTGAGTCTGCTGCGCTGATTACACTTGGAAAAGTTCCACTGCGTGGAATCATGGAACTTAGAACAAAACGGTTGAGCGTGAACTACTTACCATATGGAGAAAAAGAGGAGAGAGACAGAATTAGACTTCGCGAAATGTGAAGTGCATCACGAAACGCTCATTAAAGCGGAGAAAAAAATAGTCAGACGTACACGAACGTTGCGAAAAGATGCTTTTATATGTGTTAGTTGTTCCACTATCTATGCAAAAATGCTGATTTTGTTATATCCACCTATCTTTCTATTTGTCTCTCGCTCCATCTATCCATGAGGGTAAGATGAACCGAAAAAAGTGTGTCAAGTGCGGATGAACTGTCTTTCAGTTCACTGGACAGGAGACAAACAAACGGTACGTTGTGTTCCCCGTGTTCTGGAGAGCAGGTAACCTGATTACACGAACGTGTGTTACTTGACGCGTGCTTTTGACCAGGCCAAATGCCCAAAGTCACAGGGTGTAATCTCATTAGATCGACACACAAGTGCTAACCACATTATAGAGCCCAGTGAACATACACAGATGACAACGAAGCATTAGACACTTTGTTAATATGAAGCCAACAATTTGGTACGTGATCGGAAAGGGAAATAAATGATATTTTTAACGTCCATCCTGGAAAGTTAATGATTACCGTTTCTGTTTAGTTAAATAATCATAGCGCAGATGTGAGAATACCTTTCAATGATCGGAGTGTTTACATCTCAAACCCAATTCGGAATCAGGTGATCAGAAAGTCTTGAACCTGTTAATCCAAAAGAGGATTTTAGTGATTAGAAGCGATTAGATGAAATGAGAAACCGTATTTCATAAACAAACACACATTGGACACATAATAGAGGAAATGAATCAGGATCACGTTTGTTCACACAAAAACCAGTGTGAACGAATGTGCTTTCAGGAAATCAGGAAACACAGAAAACAATACCAGCAAAATTAAGTTGAGCCATGTATGATTTTTCCCAAAAGTGTGTTTTTATCACGTCCACGAATCTGTTGGTCGAGCTTTACACTCATTACCTTGCTGTGACTCTCATAACCGGCAGGAAACTGTCCGCTCTCGATTTGGTCTTTGGTTTATGGCGTCGACACACGAGGTTCTAGGTGGAGAATTTGCTGCATGACCGTATTGGGTTACAAAAGCATTATAGTTGGACGGATTCCCTTAAATGTCATATATGTTGTGATCAAAAGTGTCTGAATGTGTTCGGAGGAGTTTACGGTCCAGACGTTATCACAGACTTACGTTTGCTGCGATTTCGTTCGAGTCTGACAGACAGCGTTTTCTGCGCAGTTTAAACTGATAAAATTAAATTAGTGTGTTTTTCCTGGAAGGAGCCGCATGTTGGAGTCAGGAGGTCAGTGTGGGCTTTCATTAATGGATGTGCTTGCGTTCGGTATCGTCTCTGCTTTCATCCGTGGAAAAGAACTTTACATAAACAACACAGCGAATGTATCACAGCAAATGCAGACCGAGCCATTAATACATAATGAATTTCTCGTCAGAGAGTCACATATGATACATTACAGAAGAAAATGTTTGTGGTGATGTGGATGTTTTGAGGGCAGCTGGGAAAAAAATGGTCAGACCCTCTTTCACAAAATGATTTCGAGTGCAACAAATCAATAAGACAGTGTGGAACAGAGCCATGTGTCTGCAGGGAGGAAACCGGAGATAAAGGGGGCTGACATCAGGCCCCGCCAGGGCAAAGAAAGCACCCCAATACTGCTACCGAAAAAGGCGAAGGTGGAAAAGAACAGAGAAAGGTGATTGGGGCAGGAGGAATGTTTACTAAATCTGATTGGCTGCGGCTTAATGACAATTCCGCTGTCGGCAAACAGCGCGGCAAAACATAATCCAACAGTAAACAACTGCTCTTGAGTATATGGTTTGTTCAAACAAAAATATAGAAGTTAGTCAGCCCTGTGCCAGAAAAAGACAAAGGAACAATACATTATATAAGCCGAATGAAAATACAAGAGAGAAAGAAAGACAGATTTCTGATTATTTATCTTTTGACTAAGAACTTGTGGAGATAGCTGTGGAGCTCCAGGGGGATTCGTCTCATGTGTCGATGATAATCAGCGTGTAACGATGACATTTGACGAGAGACGTTCACCTCATCAAATCCTTTATCAAAAACAGAACAAATACGCGCTGGAGCTCTAATACGTGATAGTTGGAGCTCTCTCAGATTATCATCCAAAATTCAACTTCTGTTTCTCGTCCAAATTAGCCCTATTTTTTCTCTCGCCTTTCTGAGCGTTTGACAGCTGTATGGAGGATCCTCACCCTTCTGTTTACTCTAGTTTACAAGCAGATTCCTGAGATCCTTACAGCGTGTCTGTAAAAATGTATATCACGTAAATGACCGCAAAAATCCCCCTGTCCTGCAGCCATAGCAACGGCACCATCTATCACAGACTTATAAAAGTGTACAATAAGCATCGTAGCATAAACATATGCCACTGACGTCCTACATCATGCTAATCCACCCGCCTCCTAAATGTAGCTTGAATCTCTTCCAAGATCAAGGCTGAGATATCCCCGAGCTTAAAGAGCATTCGCTCAAATCAAAGACAGCCAGTATTCTGTGCTTTGTCTCGCCCTCTGTTCATTCTCTCTCGCT
>JAZGTJ010014612.1:0-14001 GCA_036877575.1 Botia almorhae
TCATGGTAATCTCAGCACAAACTAAATTTGAGAAGAATGTTGATTGTCATTGTGAGCAGCTGTATTAACTGAACGCTGGATGTTTCACATGCTCTACATTTTAATAAGTTAACAGATGCTTTTATCTAAGGGGAATTATGCATGTCACTGCATGTAGATACATATCAAAGATGTTCTGTGAAGTCTTCTGTGTATACAGACATTTTCCAATCATGCTCCATACTACAGATTCCAATCAAGTTATTATCTTTTAAAGCCATACCTAACTGGCAAAGTATAAAACCCCTGTTTTAGCAGATTAAGTAACCCAGGTGAAACTTGTATTTCTCAGGGGGTGCTCTTTTATAGCTCAGGAGATTAGACGGAGATCTCTATCAAGTATCAACTTTGTCGTATATGATTAATCTAAAATTGCTTAGGACAAATAAAAATAGAAACAAATGAGACAATTGTTAAAAATACATTTAAAAGTACAGAATTTGTTTTATATTAATGTAAAATTCATGAATAGGATTAGGGTTCGGTCTTAAATAATCTGGATTTGGTTAAATTTGATGAGTAAAGTTTGAGTTCATACGCAAATATCCAGTAGTATTGACTTTTGATTGGAGACTTGGCAAATCTGAGCTCAGTTTGTGTCAGATCTCTTCTGAAACTCTAGTGGAGACACAGGAGACCAAAAGTTTCCATTTGTTTTTCATTAAATATCATTGCTGTCTAAAAGAGAAATAATTGAAATATTAAGAGATTCATCTGTGATTTTCCTTTCCTATGGGTGGTTCTTTAATGTTGTCCAAGGTACATTAGGATGAATTAATGTAACAGTACAAACACAATGTTGTCATGTATTTTTGACTACTACTATTTTTGACTTAATGTGGATTAAGTAATTGTATTACACAGTGATTTTAACCTGTTTACACCTGTATTTTCTTACTGACCACTTGAATCTGATTGTCTGAAACAGATGTTATCAAGTTTAGTGAAGTCAAAGAAGTCCTTTAAACAACACTTGATAATCATTGCTTTAATTTGTAACCCTGTGTTTTAGATGTCAGGGATGGCTCATAATGTTTAGGCCCTTTGTTGGTTGGCTTTAAAACTGTCTTTAAAACTGAAAGGGAGAGTCAGGCTTAAATTCTGATTAACATATGTTTGAAGTCAAATTATCTCAAATGTCTGGCTGTAATAGTGAGGTGTGAATATCTTACACTTGTTGGTGTGAACGGGCGGGGCAGAGAATGATAGGCCCTTGAGAGAGAGGAAAGCAGAGAAAGATAAGTGTCCACCACTCCCTGCCTTTCCTGAGAAGTACAGTGGTTCCCGCCCCCTTTCAACACACTGGCCAACTATGACATCACAACTGTACCGAATTTAAACCCATTAACTATTACAGTGATATTACAGATCTCTCTCAAGAATTAATTAATAGTACACTGTGTATATGTTAATAGTTAATAGTAAACTGAAGATACTACAATTTACAAATAGTTAGTATTTATTCGCTGGAATACTTATTAATCTATAATGTGAACCAGTGTGATTTCCGATTTAGCGTTCATATATGTGAGCGGGCGAGAGGAGGCATGACAGAGAATGGAACAGAGAGGAGGAGAAATGAAGGATACTGGTGTAAGCCAAATTCCCTCAGTATGTCTGACAGTTCAAAGCCGGGCTGCTCTTTCAACAATCTCAGTAGAATTGTGGTAGTATTCGGATTGAAGGTTATTTTTCAACTCTCCATTGAAAGAGGTCTGACGAACTGTGATTCTTGACAAACGGCATCATTAATTGAAGACGTGTGATGATGGATCTGACCTGTACTTGAGAAAAGCATTACTTAAAGTTTAAATACAAATTCTTTCTTCGGAACTATAACTGATGTTGAAGAATTTCACAAAATGCAAAGTGAAAGCTATAGTTTCATCCCATAACATAAGATCATATCTCACTGATTACTATAAATTTTATTGGAATAAAATTTTGTCTTAATCTTTAGTTTGCATGCTTCTATGACTTGCTATTTTCTGTAACAGAAACAATGTCTAGTAAACTATTACCCAAATAAAACAAACCATAAACACTCGCTGTTTTTAGAACAATACCATTCAATTTGCACTTAGTTTATCTTGTGATGTATTAGTAACAACTGTTATCATTTATATATATATAAGCTAGAAAATCTGTGTGCCCTGTTTAATAGTTAAAAATAAATATAACAAAATATGAAAACTAAGTAATTGAGCAAAATCATGGCAGCAGATTATTTGTGGCTCCAGGCTGCATCAGCTATTGTAAATCGTGTATAAATCTAAATTGTATTAGTTGTTTGAAGTTGTATAAATTGTTGTATTTGGATGGGGCCCCAGGCTGGAGGGCCCGGGTGGGTTCACATGGGTGGAAGAGGATGAGAGGGTAGTAACACTGAACACAGGAACTAGACTGTTCTGTTTTGTCTGGAAGCTTTTGTTAACTCAGAGGGTGGAGATGTCCAGGGTTTCCTGTCATGGTCTGGAGAGGTCTGTGCAGGAGAGGTTGAGATAAGGGGCTGGGGTTTTGCTTAAACAGACAGGCAAAGAAAATGGGCGGAAGATTTCAGTGTAGAGTGCATCATCAATCAAACTTTACAAATGCAATTTGGCTACAAAATCAGTTTGCATGTAGCTGAATGTTTTCACAAAATTGAACTGCAGATAGTGTTGACCATTTTAAGATACATTGATTATTGTACCATCCATAGATGACATCCCTGTGTTTGGAAACATTTGAGCTTGTTTCTATATGATCTAATCTGGTAATGAGTTCAAGCTGGTCATTAGCTGGCAGACTACTTGTACTAGCAACAGAACAGCAATATGGTCAAGCTGGTTTTTAGAACATGGCCACTGATAACCAGTTAGAGACCATCTAACACAAGCTACCAGCTAAAGCAAAATTTTCCACTAGATATGCATCCTGCCATCCTCTCTATTATTCATTCAGACATTTAAATAAACAGCTGTCATAAAGCCACTCTCGTCTAAGAGCATTTTAATGTCCGTGCTCTTCCCGTTCATCTGCCCTCACCACTTGCGTGCCAACTTTTTTCAAAATGCCCAGATCCCCCAAAGCAGCTCTGATCTGCCCAACAACAGTCTGTCTGGAAATTATTTAACGTTTTAGTTCCCATGCACTTCGCCCAGGAGAAAAACACATGGCTCACCAGTGCATTTTGCAGAAAATGCCTTGGAGTTATGCAATTGTTGCCACAGCAGTTCGGCGAACCACTGTGAAAATACACAACGTGTAGATAACGCATGAACCTGTGAGTCAGACAGCTTCGCAGGCACAGTAAACAAACCATTTAAAACATTTCAGCGCTTCTTTCAACCTTGATTCATGATCAACAGAGCAAAGAGCAATTGATAGCTGTCAGAAACAGGAACAGTGTGTAGAGCTGCATTTGAATGTAAGAACCCGGGGGATGTTTACTTGAGGGAACCAAGATTATGTTCTCAGCAGGTGAGAGTCTCAGAGCGCCGGCCTATTAGCGCCTCTGACTGGCACGAGGAAATGAGACATTGTGGAGCCACAGACTTTTATTTACAAAGTAAAATACCTTAAGACCCTATTTACATCTGGTATTAGTATCTGTTTTGAGTAATCTGAAGTGAACAGCACTGAATACAGGTATGAAAAGGGTTCAAAATTAGTTTGGGAGGTTTTTGAAAAGACCTGACCACAATTTATTTGCGGTGTGTATGCTAATATGCTTTGAGGCATTCTGAAACAGCATCAAGGTTTTCCAAGTTTTACATTTCACTTAATATAAAGATAAAGACCTAATCGAAAAATACATGCAAAAGTCCTCATGGGACTTTTTTATCAAAACACGTTAACTTGGGTAAAACAATGTGCCATTTTTCTTCACTTTAATTTTTGCGCTTTACCAACATGCAGTAACACACTGACAGTGAGTGGTGCCTGAAATCTGATCACAGAAGACACATTTGAGTCATGTGACGTCCAGATGTGAAACAGTAGTGTGTTTCGGCTGATTACTAGACAAGTCGGATGTTAATACCTGGTCTAAACACAGCCTAATGGTGTTGAGTCACATACTTCAGACTAAACAAAGTTGCCAAAGATACTCAACAGAGGAAGGTGGGAAAGGAGATTATGTCTGTTTGGGTGGTTTTCTGCAACTTTTCAAATGTCAACAGATGTGACTTTACACTAATGCGGCAGTTGAGTCCTAGCAGCTGTCGTGGTCCCAGCAACTCACAATTTGTTTCTTCAGTTTGAAGCTTCACTGACATTGCATAAAACAATAACACTAAATGGAAAATTTGTTTATACGAAACAATTAAAAACACACATTGTCTCTTTAGACAAATCTTTACATGGCTGAAGGCTAGCTTGACCTAATAATGTAAAGACTGTGTAAAGATTTGTCTGTGTGTTTTGAATTGTTTTTGAAAGACAAGTTAAATTAAGTTTCAACCGTTGTCCTCAATGTCGCCACACCGTACCTTGTTTGTATACAGATAAAAGCTGGGTTTGGCTCTGTAAAGAGCCACCTGTACAGCTGTAGAACATAGTTTATTGGCTTTTGCTCTTTTGCAACAATTTACCAGTAAGGCATTTAATCCCCTGGGATAGTCATTGTCGCCCACGATAATGTATGGAACAAAACTGGCTATAAACATTGAGACGCAGTGACAAGACTGGGCTTAACTGTACAAGCAGCACAACATAAAGCTGTTTATATAAGCCAGAGACAAATACTGGGGATGCAAGAATAGAAAATGAAGAATAGATGGAACTATATATATATTTGAGATATGTATTAATGAATCTTCTTTTCATGCAATCACGTACAATAGATCACCATCTTTCTTATTCCCTGATCCAATGTGTTAAAATATTCACAAAGCATTTGATGTCTAAAAATAGCATGCATGCAACTACAAGTTGAATGGGTAACAGCTTATGCAAAGTGTTCTAGGTTTCGGCACACTGTCTGAATACACTACACAGCCCGCTTACAACTGAGCTATTTTGAGATGTGTAAGCCAGAATGAATTTTCTCTGATCTACGTCACTACACCTATTACTTCATATTAGCTGCATTATTGTCAGTTCATCCCTACATGCTTCGTTCATTTTTCCTGTACAATCAGCAAATCTCTTATCTTTGCCCTTTCCTGCTGTCTCATTTTCCATCCTCATACCTTTTCCTTGTTTCCTCTGCTGTCATTTTTTGTTCTCTCTCAACCTTTTCCATGCCACGCCTCATCTTTCCAGCACAATTCATGTTTCCTTAGTTTCCTAAACACTTTATCAGCATCCCTTCAGTTTCCTCAGTTTAAAGTATGTAATTGACATAATTCTTTTGCATACAATACTGCCAAATCAACACCCACCCACACATATGCAGTGTAATGGTTTTCTTACTAAGCAAATGATTAAGCTAATGTAATTCCCTAAACTGTCTGCTCAGTGCAAGCCTGCTGCTCATGTATTAGCAAAGGAGCTAATAAACATCTTTTTAAATGAAGTGATTTTACTGCTGTAAATATGTCTGCAGATCTAAGCAAAGTAAAATATAAACAGCAGGCAGAAGAAAACAGGTGAGTGTGACCAATCAGCTGAGCTTTGGTTGAAACATCACACCTTATAAAAGAATCAGCTTTGCACCCAGTCTAACATTTTCTTTTCCTCTGGCTGTAATCAGTGAACTGTTGAACTTTATCTTTCATGGTCATTTTGGACCAGATGCTGGAGTCGTCTCAGACCAAAAACACACGTGGTTGCGTAACCAAACATCTGCGCTTCAAGCAAAAGCATTATGGGCACATTCTGGAGAACAGGAAAAAAATAATGGATGGAGAAATGGAAACGGAGATCAGTTCGTTCTCATCCCTCATACATCATTTCCCAGCATTCATTTCTTACATCACTTTCCCAGTATTAATTTGTATGTGTTTTATTATTTTTTAGCATTATTTCACTATTTCCCAGCTTTAATTTTATACTTCACTGCTTCACGGTGATATCTTACAGCTAGCCAGAGTCGCTAGTCACATGACATTTATTTACATTTTATTCATTTAGCAGATGCTTTTATCCAAAGCTGCTTAAAAATGAGACAGCATTTAACATTTTGCCATAAGAGCCAACAAGCCTGGTCTGTAGAGCCACATTTTAAGTAGGATAGTTCTAATGCTGGCGACAGGATAAAAGGGGAAAATGTTAAACGTGGTTAAACACTGAAATAAACACTGGGGTATGTCAGGTGCAGAAAATGTGTGTTTTCAATTGTTTCTTGAAAAATGTGATGATCCCGGCAGATTGTGTGGAGGCTGGCAGCTCATTCTACCAAAGAGGAACAGAGGAGGATTATGTCTTTAAAAGTGATCCGGAGGAAACAATCAGACGTCGCTCGTTTACAAAACTTACATGTGGTGAATTATACCTTAATTATACCTTTATTAAACCTGAAAAATGGCCTTTAAGGTTATATGGGTTGGAGGACAGCCTGAGATTTACACTTACACCCATTTTCAGTCTTAACCCTCACATGGCTAAGTTTTACCTGGAGTTTTGCATTCAGTTTCCTATCTTGAGCTTACAGAGTCCTCTCCAGCTCATTATGCCACACCGCCTCTCAAAAACACTCGGGTTCTACCTCCAGAGCTCTGATTAGCAGCAGGTCCCTCCAGGGGGAACCCAGTCTGCTTAAACCCAGATAGGATCGTTTCCCTGGGACCAGTTGCACTGCATGAACGAGGCCTGATGAGACAAATCTCAATCAGGGTAAATCCTTTTTAAATCATTCCAAGTATGCAAACACACATCTAAAATAAATACCCACAACCGAAATACCTCATCAACATGTAGCCACAGATGTGAAACAGTTATATTTAAACTGAACGCAACCACATCACATATCAAAGTGCGTGTGTGTATTCATGGTTGTCCATCATGTAATTTTCTGTGCTCAATGTATAGAGTCAATATGTTAATTTGTATCAGTCTGGCTGTCTAAACTGAAAACACAGTATGAAGAAAGTGTTGATGTTTACTGAAGCCTGGGGTTAAAATGTGACCCAGTAAAGAGTCTGGTTGGGGTTTGTTACATCTGCAAGGTAGATTCAGTGTTTTTATGCTTGCATCTGTTCTTGCCAGCCCCACCTAACTGATAATTGTCTTTAATTAACTTCATCCTCAAAATATCTGCTTTGCATTATTCATATCTCTCTCACACACTCTAAAAGACTCCCTCTTCTTTTCTCTTAGGTACCATATAACATCCACACCCACAGATTTCAGTTAGATTTCAGTGGTGTACAGTTAGCTTTTTGGCAAAATAGCTTTTATATAAAGAATGTTATTTTTGAATACGACATCAATGGATCATTTGACATAAGAAAGACAGGAATGTTCCTGGATCAAAACTCAAATTCTATTCATAGCATATGTTGCATACTGTCCCTCAGTCTGTACACAATAACATTTACAATGAAAGTATATTGGGGCAAGGCATTTCAAAGCGTTCGAAAGCATAAAATTCAGATTATTCAATTCACTTATATTAAATATTTTAAAATGTGATTTATTTTAGCTGTAAAGTTGTCTAAATCATATTTAATGGAGTGATTCTTAAAAATGTTCTGGTTATGTTACTGACAACTAAATACTGTTTGACAAACACGGTTTGTTTTTTCTGTTACAGACTGTGGGCTGAGTTGAAGTTTTATATGTGGTAATAATTCGTATGTCACAAATGTTCAACAGCTTAACTGTATTTTACCCAGAATGTCCCTTTACCATTTAGGTTTTCCTTTATCCTTGCAAGTTAGCGTACACTGAGAATTAAAAGTCTGTTTTTCTAGTGACTATTTTGGAAATAATTTGTTTCATATCTCCTAGGCATACAGTAAGACCCTTTCAAATTCCTCAGTAATGTACATTTTTGACAGTGAGAAAACAATTATATAACACCACAAACAGAGCTTGCTAAATGGTCCTAATTTAGATGGACCACTTTTGGGTTTATTTGTAGCCACGTAATCACAAAATCCTTCTGGTTTCATCAGTGCTCCCAACACACCCCATTCACAGCTATCAGCTGCATCTCATTAGAAGAGCTTTTTTCAGATCTGCTTCACAAATCTGTCATCCACATGGACTAATCTCCATTTAAAGGGCAACACCACACACTGTTGCAAGTATGTGTCAGGTTTCTGTTTTTAATTAAAATTTTGTTGCAATAAAATACAGTGAAAAACACTGTTTCAGATAAGACAGGGTAGTCCCACAAGCCTATTTTTATGACACTTTACAATTGAGTTTCCATTCTTTAGCATTAGTGAAAGCAATATTAGACACGAACTAACAATGAGTAATATGTTTTGACGGCATTTATTAACCTATTTAATCTTTGTTAATGTTTATGTAAACTGTTTATTGTTTGTTCATGTAAGTTCATTGTGCATTAATGTTAACAGATGCCATTTTTGATTTTAAAATATTAGTGTTGACATCAACAAGACTAATAAATGCTGTAGAAGTATTAATGCACTAATAAAACGAATGCATTTTTCATTTAATGCATAATTCCTTTGATTATGAAGTTTGTTTGGTAATGGTCAATATTCTCTCATTCTCTCATGCATAAAATGAAACAGAACAGTTTTGGGGATGGGGTAAAGTGAGGTAGACCCCTATAGATCCTCTCACGCACACATAGGACAGAAGCAGTGTATAGTAAACCAGAGATGGATGCACACTGGTTTCTTCATAAATATTCCATATAAAAAGTGCTTTCATCTACTGGCTATTAATGTTAGGACTGCAGCACTAAGTTCCTCTTCCACGCCTGCTTCAAATCACCAGCTCATTAATCTTCAAACGAATACATCACCCTCGTTCTGTCACCTCCACCCGCACTGCTCTGTGTCCTCTTATATGAGTGATCCTCCATCATCTTACTCATCTTTTTGTTCACCCATTTGTTCACTCATCAGTTTTGTTGTCACATTGTTATATTTTTAGGGGTTTTGTTACACTTTTAGGGGTTTTCATCAACCTATGAACACTTTGCATATTATTTTGGCCTGGGACAAAATATTTTAACATGTAATAATGACACACATCACCCTTAATTTATTTCAAATACAAGAGTGTATTCATCACTAATAGTCAATCTGCTTCCTATTGTCCACACAATTGAGCCACACTGTTAAATATCCACACAGTCTGTAATGGACAAAACAGCTGGTACACAAGGCAATCACGCTAAAGGATACACACTGTACAGGATACACAGCATGACAATGTATTTTAGCCCATCTGTGTCAAACTGCATGTAAACACAATCCCACATACAAACAATCAACAGAGTTGATTCCATCACAAGCAATCTCAGCATGATTACTGTTAACTTTGTTCACTGTCGTGTACTTTCACAGCTGTTTGATGAAGAAGGTGAGAGACAGAGAGAGAAACAGAGAGAGCTAGAAAAGAATGATTGATGATAATTCTTTAAAAAACTAATTAAAGAAGAAGGCTGTGCCCGTTATCAGCTATCACAGTTTGGCTCACTTAGCCATTTATAGATCAAACAGAAGTTGATGCATTTCAACTTTCTTACAGTCTTACAAAGCGAGACAGATCTGCTGAAGGTCTTTTGAAGTGAAATGAAATCCTGTATGCCGGGTGGCAGACTGAACCCCAAACAAATTCCAACACAACCTAATTAGCTTTAAAGCTTCATTTCAACAAATATACACACCTTCTTTAAATTTTTGATCATAAATGTACAATTGTCTGCTAATCATTAACTGTACCTTTTGGCAGCACTAGCACGGTTAATTAAATGTTAATTATTGTCAGGTGGAATGTCTGCTTGGCTCTGATAGAATGAAGAATGTGCCTGTTATCCATGTTCTTTGCTTGACCTTTGACCTTGTGAAACACAAAAATATCAGACGTGTCAGTGGGAAGGTTGAGTGTGTGTAAATGAAGTGCATGGAGAGAGAAACAAAGCCACGGGTGACAGTTCCACCAATACATTCTGACAGTGTTGCAAAAGTGTCTACCCAGCAGTTTAGTGGCCTGGATCACTTCTCCTCCTAGTCTGGTGTGGAGACTTTGTTCTATTGCTTTCTGACATGTTTATTTCAGTGTTGCCCTTAGCAATGATACATCCTTGAAGCATATGAGTGGTACTTATTGCACAATCCAGTTGAATCCCCTTGCTTGGGATTCCATCCAAAACAACGAAACATGACTTATTTACCTGCACCAAATTTGTAGACAGTAGCGCCATCATATTTGCGTATACCCATCTGTTTATGTGTGTGTTTAGCATTAGTGTGTTTTAAGTCTTTTAACTGCTGTTGGGACACAATAGTCTATCAGGTGAGAGGAAGAATCATTAGTTGAATAGAAGGAAGGGTGAAATGGAGACAGGAAGCCCATCAACCAGAGGAAACATACAGCAACATTATCCTCTACACAAACACGTGCGTGCGCATGCGTGCCTCGGTTTCCACACTGTCTGTGTGGTTGTGTGGGTTTGAATATGTGGTTTATGAGGACACAAATGTGTTTAACAATGTAAACATGGTTTAGGTTAACATGGTTTCCTGTGTCCTCATAAACCAAATAGCTTAAAAACATACTAAATGGTGATTTTGTTTGTTAAAAAATGTCAAAAGCTTTTTGTGATTACGTTTATGGGGAGACCTAATAAATCACATATGCAAATGTGTGTGTGTGTGTGTGTATAAGAGAAAGTGTAGAGACATAAAGAGAAAAATATAGTGAATGAGCCAAACATAAAAAGTGATAGAGGTTGGGATTAAATATACTGGTGTGCATAAATGTAAAAATGAGAAAAGATTGTGAGTCTGTCTGTGTGTGTGTATAGAAATGAACTCACATACGCATATGGCTGTAATAATCTCTACTGTAAAAATGAAAGTCATTCAAAAACCATTTGAGGTTTCTCACATTGCTATGCTAGCAGAACTTTTAGATATCCTTCAAAAAAGGCAGCTTTATAACGCACCCAGATCCCTACAAAAATTCCAAAGGTTTTGTCCAACCCCAAGCATCTAAACTTGAATTATGTAGCTTAGTAAGATCAAAGGCTGCACCTATGTGCAGATAACTACAGAAACTTTGCAGTTAGGGTGTGGGTTACGTTATATTATTTGTAACTAGCCCTATATAAAAACCATTGAAGTCTATGCTAAACAGAACACTATCCACTGTTATCATTCAAGCAGGAACTGAGAATATGAATTAGTTTCATTTTCTGTTTTGAAGATGTGAATCCTGTAGTGACTCTGAGTGACCACACTGATGGTTAGACATACAGATTCTCTCTTCAGTTTTGTGTATGTGTACAAGGGTGTGTCTGTGTAGTGCAGGAGAAACAGTGCTGTGCTGTCGGATCGACTGTGTGTCTGCAGAATGCTGAAATGTTTTGAGTGTGTGCACGTGTATGTGTGTGTGTCGCATGAGTATGTAAAACAGACATGTCAAAGGAATAAAAGCTGACAGACAGATAGACAGACAGACAGATCTCATGCAATACACTGCTTTTGTGAAGGTTACTTGGAAAACAAAAGTAAGGCTTATCTACAGGCAGAAGCTAACAAACCATTTATATATAATAGGTCACAGCTAGGCAGAATACACCAACTTTAAGAGGATAATCCCTTTTATTTCTGATTATAAAAATGGTCACCAAATGTAGGCAGTGATAATTACCAGGTGTTTATCATTTAAACATTGTTAAGCATTTCTGAACAGTGTTTATTCAGTCTTATCCAATCAATCACCCTTATACAATAATGTTGAAAATATGCTCTTCAAAATGTCATTTCAAAACTATTCTTTGGAATCCTGACAATATTACACTGAGACTTCTCTGTAATTTCTAAAATTACATTAAGGTAAGATAATTACTGAACTGCAAAGAATTATAAGTGTCATATGCTGATGTCATATAGTGATTTGTGGGTATATATATTTAGCATATGGCCATGACAATGGAAATGGATTGTTACTATTTTAGGAAATGGTGTAATAATGTGTAATGGTCTTTGTAGGTGATTTACATCAATATAGTCTGGTTTAAAAACAGACATTCAAAATGTGGGTCATTGCCTTTTCTTGTTGCACTTAGTTCCTGTTCTGTCAGCAGTTTAATAGAGAGGAGCTCTCACTGTATCACTGGCTCGAACCTGTGGTAAAACTGCTCTCTCTCTCTCTCTCTGTCTCTCTGTCTCTCTCTTTGTCTCTTTCTCTCTGTTTCTCTTCTCTCTCTCTTTCGCTTTCCAGAATGACAGCTCAGCTCAGTGTTGTAAACCCAGTTAACTGATACAAAGTTCAACATACATCTATCCCATAATGCATAATCACATAAAATCCAGGACAGATCATAACACATCAAACCTCAATGTAACACATTAGTTTCTAAATATCTGATTTGCTAAAACGTATTATTTTACACCACAACTTTTATTTGTTTTGAATTTGCTCAGCTCTTCTAATTTTTTGTTTATCTCCAGGTTCAAATAATCATTGCTTTTCGGTGTGATCTCAAACATTTAGACAGCACTGTGCGTCTTGTAAAAGTCACACGTGTTGAAACTGTAATTTCAACAATAAAAAGTAAAATAGTTTCAACCTTCAAATTTCAAACGTCCCTCGTGCATATCTGTGTCAGCTCTGAGTAAGTTTCAAGAGTTTCTACTGAGACACACAGAACATTTGAGAGCAAACACTGAGAGTCAGGAAGGTGTTGTGGACCTGCATACTAACTGGGTGTGTGCTTACAAAAATCCCTCCAAGGAAATTTGTGTTATGACAGATTTTGTGTTGTTTCAGATTCAGCGTTGGACTGGAAATGCTAGAGATGGATGAATCATGTAATCCAGCATTATATGTAACTTAGCTGATATCTGTTTGTGGATTAGTTCTTAGTTATAGAGTTCTCTATGATCTCATCCTATCCAACCGATATATGACTATATCTGCTGTGGCCTTCTGCCAAAAGAGGATTGAAGTGCGTGATGAAGTACACATACTGTTGCTCATGCGTGATTGGCTAATACCATATAAATGCTTGACATTTAGATAATTACCGCCAATCAAAGAGAATATCTCACATAGCTGTGATAGTGAATAAAAGTAATGCAATACTGAGAATTTGAAAAAAAGTTTATCCAGTGCATTTTAATGATATGACATATTAGTCACCAAGTATGTTTCATGTCAACAGATTCTGAAGAAAAAATAACAAAAGTCTGGCATTGAATGTTTGTTAAAAGATAAAATGAGTATGTGGTTTGCTGATGATTACAGCAAAAACAACCTTCAGAACTACTGCTGAGAGACAGCTGAGATTACATTTTGTCAGCTGACATTCTATCTCTCCTAACAAGAAAATAATGTTATTGCTCAGATGTTTCTCTTTTATAGCTCAGGACACATGCCAGAATTGTCAGTTTTATTCTTAGGTTGCTCCTAAAATGTATTTTAAAAACAATTGTTAGGGAAATGTGTCGAGAAATGTTTGAATTCACTTTGAAATCTTCTGACTTCTGAGTGCAAACTTGAGAGCAGTTCTGAGACATTGTGTTCGTATCTGAAACTGTAGAGGTGACACATGTGAGATTACTTGGAATTCTCAGGAGACATCTCTGGGAAGCAGGAAAAGTCTCAATTTCCTCTCAGTCTAATCTAATAGCTGTGTAGGAGAAATAACTGAGATAAAAGAGGTCATAGAGGTCAAAAGAGATCATATACACTCTCTCTCTCTCACTCTCACTTTCACTCACTTACTCTCTCATCACGTTTCTCCTCTTCCTTATCTCCCTCTCAAAGATGTGTGGGATGCAGCTTTGGAAGTAGGTCAATTCTGTGCAGGAAAACAGTGATTCCGGGAGCCAGAAACTGGCTCAGTAGTGGAAAGCGTGTGGTCTTTTTACCTGCCTGTCT
>JAZGTJ010014613.1:0-14000 GCA_036877575.1 Botia almorhae
TCAGATTTCACTGCAGTGGATCTCACCGTGGGTTGTTCTGACTGAAAGCTTCATATTTAATTTGGTAAATCAACTGTTTCCAACCAGATATGAGAGTTCACAGCTGTGACCAGGTTTTGTAACCACTAAACGCTTTAGAATTGATCTGTGTGTTACACGCATGACCAAGCTAATAATTTTAGGTTGTAAGAATGATTCCCTAACGTTTCCATTAGCAGTTAATCTGAATTCAAATGATTTAAATAGTTTACAGTTATAGTTTGGGGCTTGGGCTTCATTCTGAGTAAAATAATTATTATTTGAAGGGAAATGTAACGTCTTTCCTTATGTAAATGAGATTTATTCTAATGAAATCTGGTTTTACTAGATGAACAGGTTTCTAATACACAATTGCTCACACCTAATACCATATCATAATTTATGGTGGTTATTACAGAAAAACTCAATGTGGTGAAACAGAAATCATGTTATTTTCTGTATGAAGTGGCAGCAAACACAACATGAGTCTGTTGCACTGCAGTTCCACTCACTGCTCACCCTGCAGTATAAAACAGGCCTTACTCTAGTTAAGCTTAGGTTTATGTTCAGATCTGTTTATTGTTTTGGTTAAGGTTTCACTGTAAGGTAAAACCTTATATAAAACCTTGTTTAGCCATGACTGATTGTAAAGACTATTTTGGGAGACATAAAATAAAGCATTGCTGCTTAAAAATCAACTTTTTGGTTCTCCAAAATGAAAATGAAGTATTTGTTTGTATTAAAACCACTTATATAATATAATACAGTATTGTGTTTGTCGTCCCCTTTCTACTGGGCTTTTGGTTCAGTTCAGTGCTCAAGGTCTACTGGATTTATCCAATGAATGCTGAACCTGGATCAGCCCAAAAGGACAGTTAAACCAAGAAACAAAAAATAATGGTGAAGACCGAAGTAAATTGGGTGTCAAACCGCTGGGGTGATTAAAACGTTTCCATATAATTTTTGCTGAAAAATGTTTTTAAAATGTTTTTAAAATGTTTTTTCATGTATGATATATAACATTAATAAAGTTCTACTTGCGTTACCGCAAGAGCGCTTTTGATAACTTTGAGGGAACTGCAGGAGAGCGTCAGCCAGCATTCTGAATGTTTCCTGTTAGCTGGGCAAGCGTTTGTTAGCCGTGCTTGATACGGGTCACTGCTAGCTGTAGAACCCTGAGGATGGTTTAGATGTGTGTGTGTTTCTCAGGTTACCAACTGCAGTTTGTGAAATTATATAAACTCCCATGGTCATGTTTTGGCCTCAGATGTCGCATTGTCATACTGTATCACTGTGTCTGTAAGCCAAAGCGTTTTAGAAACACTCAGAACACTGAACAAGATATTACTCGATGCATTTGGGAAACTGACATTTCCCGCAGTGATTGCGGTGTCTTGCGGTGTGAGATGATGCAATTCATCATCACGCTTCACTTTTTCTGACTGCAGTCTGGAGTCGTCCCCACTAGACAAATCCTAGTATTTGCTAACATGGTAAAAACTCATTACATCATTAGAAACTCATAAGAGCACTTTTACTTCCTCTGTAAGGACAGGAAGTGAGTGTGTGTGTGTGTGTGTGTGTGTGTGTGTGTGTGACTTTTGGCTTTTTCTTACACTGTTGCTTTAATTGTTTGACACTGTCGTCAGGATTTAAATGGAAATGTCAGTGATTGCAGGGAATTTGAATTTATCTGTAATAATATAGTATTTTACACTGCTGTAGATAATATAAAGATTAGGCAAGTGTTTTTGTGTGATACTGTAGGCTGCACCACCATCCAGACCCTCTGTACATCACTTTTGTAGGTCGAGGCTCAGCCAAAGACAAACGGTTTACTCACAAAATATTATTTAAACAAAAGAGATTTAAATACGTACATGTTATTTATAGCAGGTCGATTATGATATCGCACAATAGGAAGTCGATGACAATAGACCGTCAGTGGTAGCTACACGGTCAGACAGGAACTGACAGTGTGTTATCAAGACAAGAACACAGTTAGACGACAAACATTGTAGGCTGGAGATTTTCCAAATATTTTGACAGACCAATAGAGTAAACGTGGCAAATATTGCCCATTTTTAGAAACACTGGCTATTAAAATCATACTTCCTGCATAACAGTCCTGCTCAGGTGCCTGTTTCATCTTTTCATTGTTCCCACCCGACAGGTTTGAGTGCCGCCAAGCTATTGGTGGAGAGCGGCTTGAACCCTGTGCTCCTGGAGGCCAGAGACCGCGTTGGTGGAAGAACCTTCACTGTTCAGGTAAGACATTTATCTCCCGGAACCTCGAGTCTTAGAATGGGGTCAGAGTGATTCAGTCACAAGACATTTACATTTTACAATTTACATTTACAATTTACATTCCCATTTACATTTAGGTATTTGGCAGACTTACATTGCATTAGACTACACATTGATCACTATACATTGAGTATGTGCAATCCCTGGGATCGAACCCATGACCCTGACGTTGTTAACGCCATGTTCTAACCACTGAGCTACAGGAAAGCTCAGTGGTTAGCCCCTGACTGTATTTGGTGCTCTAAATACCCGAAGCAAGTGTACCGTGTGCAAACAGAATCGGAGATTAAAAGGAATAAAACGACTTCACTTTTAACCACACAGAATCTGTTTTTACACGTGATAAACACAAGGGTTTGTTTTGCTGGAAGAGAATCTGCTGCCTCTGCATAAGTGTGCAAGTGTGCATATTACTGCAAGAACGTTTTGTTAACTTTGAGAGAACTTTTGGAGAACATTAGCCAATGCTCTGAGGAAGTTCCCCATTAGTTGGGCTGGTTTCAGTGTTGCTTGTAGAATGTTCAGTAAAGAATGTGCTCGGTATTACACTGTGAATGTGATATTTCGTATGCTTTCAGAACAAGGAGACCAAATGGGTGGATCTGGGTGGAGCGTACATTGGGCCCACTCAGAACCGAATCCTGAGGCTAGCCAAAGAGTACGGGGTAAAGACGTACAAAGTCAACGAACAGGAGTCTCTGGTTCACTATGTGAAGGTAAATCGTAATGCAGGCCTACACGCACAGAAGCATTGACAAAAATCAAAACAGGAAAATCCAAACAGCATCCCTCCCCCCTCATCCCCAGCTCTCCTCACAGCTCTAGGGCAGAGCTTCGGCTGATAATTCAGCCTTTTGTTCGAACACACTCGTGTCTTAATGCACAGGAAGTCGAAGCCCGGCCTGGCTCCCACAGCTGAGCGGGTTGAATACTGAATCCCTCCTCCACATGAGTGTGCTGATCCTGAGCCTGTAGATACTAATCGCTGCCTGAAGGAAGCCTGTAATATGGTTTCAGCTGCTCCGAGTGGGTAAGAAGGGCAGAACTCAAGACACCAGCCCCCCCCCCTCCTGCCCCATATCCAATTTAAGCAGATGCATGGCTGCCCTTAGCACATGCACACTGCATGACCTTATTAGATTTGGCTGTAGTGTCTCTTGTGCTCCGGCTGCCTATTACCAGCATAAATCACAGGCCTCTTAGAAAGCCACTTTCCTTCAGCTGTACGACCACAGTACAGCTCGCACGATACTGGTTTCTGTGGTCACATGCTAAAATAACAGACAAAACGTGGTTGAAGTGAAAGTTAAAGTATAGATGGTGTGCAAGCTCAAAGTGAGGATGCTTGTTTGTTGAGTTTTCATTGTGGATCATATCAGGCTGGACTTGACTTTAGTTACCACACAGAAAGGCCCTGCGGCATCTTTCCCATAATCCCTCACTTTGTCCACCAGCATAAATAGCCGTCTGTGTACCACCACGGTGAAGCCTACACCAAAACGTAAATCACTCTGTCCATCTGTGCATTATCCCTGTAAACCGTTTGGTTCATTATTACAGTAAAATATAAATTTTTACTGTAATAAGAAAGGTTTGTACACAGCATGTTTCTGTTTTGTTAACTTTGCTGTCAATATTACTATCTTAAGTATATGAAACATTAATGTGTTCTACCAACATTATCATGGTTTTTAATATCTGAGTTGTCGTACAGTACCTAAGAACGAAACATGTGATTCGTTCACTCAGAATAAATCCTTCGCTGTCCCTCGTGTTCTATAAAAATACACAAACATAATGCCTTTCTTTTAAAAGTGATTGGCTGGTTTCTTCATTTCTTCGGTCAACGTCAAGACAACTGTTCCGTGCAGGTTTGATCAGAATACACCCAAAGGCACAAATGCAAGAAGAACAAGCGGAAGATAAGGCTGTGCACATCACATGTAGCTGATGTGATTTTCATGGCTTCATTTGTTAACAATACTAGATAGAGAAGCACTAGAAGGTTTCGTTAGACCTCATCTCATTGGTCTAAATTCCCTCTTCACATAACTGTGCATTAAACATCTCGCTCTGATTGGCTGAGATTGTGCAGTGTGTTGTGTGTATTTATGCATGTGTGTGTTACTGTGTGTTAGGCTGCCCCCTTTCTTCTCGTGCCATTATCTCCTGATCATAGCATCCCTGTGGGTTACCATGGCAGCAGTCCTCATCAAAAGACAATTGCTGTTGGATTGAGGGACACTCTCTCTTTCTCTCTGTCTGGCTCTCGTGTTTTGGTGTCTGGCTCTGTCTTTGGGAACTGGGGCGTTTCCTTCTCGCCTCATAACCAGGCAGATTCGGTCGGCAGGTTTTTCCTGCTGGGTTAAGAGAATGCCGGCTCAGAGGGGTTTTCTATTGTTTGTCTCCACTGATTAAAAAGCGAGTACACATTTTCCAGCTGATTGTGATGGTCGGCAGTGTAATTACATACCGTATAATTACAATATAAATCACTATTCAGACCTTTTTAAGACAGGATTTGCAGAAATAAAAATAACAGTGCGCCAAAATTGCGTGAAGCCATAGAGTTACAACAGGATAGCAATTCTATTCGGAATATTCTATTATTATTCTAGCAATTCTATTAGAATAATAACACAACAATTATTGTTCTACTTTTGAAAATAGTTGTAAAAAATATACAGGTCAAATCGGTCCAAAACTGTTTATCATAACCTAAGCATAAAGTGTTTCACAGCAGAATTTGATCACCAGCGCTGTAAAATAACCACAGAATATCTGAAATTTTGTTTTGTTTTTTGTCTTTTGGCAAAGTGTTGTTCATAAAACATGATGCATAAATACTAATAAATAATTTTCTTTGTCTTCTTGGTCAAACACAGTTTCCCAAATGCATTTGATACGCAGACTTAAGCAGCAAAATACAGCTTGAATACCACACTACAGACTTGCTCAGACATGTTGAATTCTTGACGGTTTTAGGGAGAACATTCAGTGGTAACTTCTGGCTAAGATTAAATATATTTAGATTTGAAAGCACAATCGTGAAAGCTGTAAATGTGAGCACATGAAAGGGTTTTATTGTTGAGTTTATTGTGGATCATATCAGGAGATTTGCAGCTTGTCTTTTGTCTGTGTAGTATTATAAAAGAGACTTTGATTTTATCTAGCTCTCACGTAGCCAGTCATGTCTGTGTCCGCGCATGATTCGCGGAAAGTTTTATGACTGCTTTTACAGTATCACCTGTTACCCAACAATCCTGTGTTGGCCCAGGCCCAGTATTAGCCAATAAAGGCCCTTACAATGAGCAGGCCATTTTATAATTAAGGTGAGCGTGCAGCCAAGGCGCCGATGTAATCAGCTTTTCTATAGCTGTAATCCTAAAGGCCAGACCCAGTTTCCTCTGCCTCTGTAATGTATATGATCTTATTCTGCTCCTTTAGGCAGATTCAGTCACCTTTGATTATGATTGAACAGTGGTGCTATCAAGTTGCATCAAAGTTACATCATTGGTCGAGCAGAAGTTAACGCGTCAGACCGCTCAAACAGAAACAGAGTGTTTTAAATGTGTCGCAAAGCCACAATTTTTTACACTGTGTTATGTGGTGATTTAGGAAAATAAGCTTGTTAAACACTGTCCACCTGTAGGCACATTTAGCATCGTCGTGAACCTGCTTATATTAGCTGCTTATTTCTGTGAAGGAAGAATATGTTTTGATTTCTGTAAAATCAATCTGTAAAGTACAGTAGGTTACTTCAGAAGATAATGCATTGCGCTGGCCAGGATGTGGTCTCGCTTCATTGCTTGTAATCTAGACCTGATGTGCAGCTCTCTGAGGTTAGTAATAGCATTGAGGCTTATGTTCTGCTCTGTCTAAAAGGATATCATAAGAGATGCACTCCATCTCTCCACCTCACTTCCATCGCCATGGGAACAGACCTGTTGCTGGATGGTGAGCGATCTAATGTCCTCTGTTACATTGGTCTGGCAGTTTCACAGATGATATGGAAATGTCACGGACCCTCATTCCTCATGTTTTGTTGAGGTTGTCTTTACTGTATACTCTATATTTGACACTTACAACATTGGGGTCCCTCAGATCCAATCAAAATGCAGTAGCTCGATATTTTCGTAGCTTTATTCAGCTGGACATGTTCAGCAGTATGTTGTTTTCTATGGCCTTACTCAGATCTTCGAGAGAAATGCCAATGACACGATGCAGAAGTCACGTCGAAATATTATACATTTTGGAAGAACATTATTCATCAGGGATTTTACACTTTTTGGCCACATTACTGTACACATAATTATATATTAAGGTCATTAAAGTTAAGATTATGGATTCTAATAGTTTGACAACATACATTTCTAATTCCACTATTTGTTTAATGCGTAAAAAGCATATGTGCAAATATGAAGCAGAGAGCATGTTTTTCTTACACACATTTGAACACGTGTCACACTTGCGTTAGATATTATGCGTATCATAATGTAAGAACTCGAGTTGATTACAGAAATCTACATTGTGCATTTGTTACAAATGAACATGGCTAATTTTGTCGTTTTCTGTTCGTATATGAGTATCTGTATATGTGACTCGATACATGGACATACATATTATATACGTGCCTCACATGTATTTCCACTGATCACATGTCTGTATGGAACGTGTAAGTCGTGTAGGACTCGTACAGTAGACGACAGGTGTGTTTGTGTCGCCATAGTAACCTTTCCCTCCAGTTACACTGCCACACTGGACTTTCCTCTTTCCAGCGGCTTCATTATCACGAGGGGGTTTTCAATCGCGTAGCGCGTCGTCCTTTATCTGTAGTCAAACATTAATCAATCAGCCTAACTGTGCTCATTTAAGAGCCCCATAGCAACAGAGCAATCCAGGTATGATGTAATGTCTGCATATATTTACCCCATTGGCCTGCCACACTCTGTTATCATCCTGACTAAGCATTTCCACTACAGCTTGTGTCATATAGCCGCTGTGTGCCAGCCACTAATATTGTCATTATCTGTGATTATGAATTTTCTGGCTTAATGTATTGGCACTATATGCCGATGTATATTTATAGATATTTTGTATCTTTGTTCCATGGTATATCCCGGCCCTTTAAAATAAGCACATACCTCTTGCTCTGGCCTTAATGAAGAGGATCGTCACATTTTTATGAGAAAATCATAAAATCGCAGTTAGATTTGATAAGGTCAGGTTTATTTTTTTGATCCCGCGCTTGTGTATTAGCGCCACTGTAAAGTTCAGCCGCGAGTGTGAACAGAGGCCCTTCATTAACTGATCTGAGGTCAAGCCAAGCGAGTTGTAGTTACGTATATTTTAGGCAGAGAAAAGCCTTTTCCATTCCAGAATGGTTACATGTATAATGATAATGAGGTCATGGTGGCTCATGATAAAGACATTACGTCAACGATGACAACAACGAGAATGACGCTTTTCATTATTTGGTGGTAAGGTCGAAGATTTCTTATAGAAACGGTTTCATCTTTCCAAGGGGAAATCGTATCCATTCAAAGGGCCTTTTCCTCCGATGTGGAACCCTCTGGCCTACCTGGACTATAACAACCTCTGGAGGACGATGGACCAGATGGGGATGGAGGTACATGTCACATTCATCATTCAGTTCAATGAGAAAATATTGTGCGGTATTCGTAGCCGACTTGTATATCAATGATAAAACTTCAGTCTAGCTAGTTGAGTTTTAACTGGTCTCCCGGTCTGGTCTGTTTACTGCATTTATAGCGCCTCTGGGCAAGCTAGCCAAACAGGAAGTCCAGCTAGGCTAGCATAAACCAGATACGTCTGTTAGCTTTAAGTTGAAAATGCTGAAGTTGAGAAAATGACTGATAATAGCAAACGTGTGCTACAGATTCCAAAAGAAGCTCCATGGAGGGCCCCTCATGCTGAAGAGTGGGACAAAATGACCATGAAGGAACTCTTTGACAAAATTTGCTGGACCAGGTACAGAGACACGAGCTAAAGAGGTGACTATTGGTAAATGGTGTGTTGGCTGTTGATGACACGTTTGTCACCCACTGATTGCTGACAGGGCTGCTCGCCGCTTTGCTAACCTGTTTGTCAATGTGAACGTGACCTCAGAGCCTCATGAGGTGTCGGCTCTGTGGTTCCTGTGGTACGTCAAGCAGTGTGGCGGGACTATGAGGATTTTCTCCACCACCAACGGAGGCCAGGTAAGAAAATGCTAATATGACAGATGGGTTTTGATGATGAACCTACAGTACCTACCCAGCTAACAGGGAACGTTCTCAGAATGTTGGCTAACATTCTTTAAAAGTGCTCTCAAAGTTATCAAAAAAGTTCTTGCGGTAACGTTGGTTGAATTTTTTTCTAAAATTATATATCATTTACTGTATATCAAAAGCGTTATTTTTAAGTAGACAGTGGAATGTTTTAAAAATGTTACACAAAAAAAGTCATGTAATCAAGCAATAACATTAATACAACGTCTAAAAAATTTTCCCAAAAATCAATAAATCTATCTATCTGTCTATCTATCTGTCTATCTATCTATCTATCTATCTATCTATCTATCTATCTATCTATCTATCTATCTATCTATCTATCTATCTATCTATCTATCTATATTGTTCATAGAAGCTGCAGTACTGTTGCATAATATTTAGATACGCGGGGTCAGGCACATTTATCTTGGTTAGTTAATTATACAGAGAGTAAACGACAAAAGCTACACGCATAACATATGAACAACTCCCCAGCATGACGCCATGTGCGTTTGCACAGTAGTGTGTGTATGTGTGTGTGTTAGTGTGTGTGTGTGTGTGTTAGTGTGTGTGCGTGTTAGTGTGTCTCCTTGGCTTTTTCACCAGCGTTTGTGTTTACAGTATAATCAACATCTGTGGGAGTGAGAAAGAGAGAGAGAGAGAGAGAGAGAGACTCCACACACATATCTTACAGAAAATAGGAAGCTGAGGAAAGCAGGTGTTTGTGAGAGAAATCAAGCTGTGATTGGTCGATCAAATGTTCCTGCCAAGTGCAATAGTCATTGTCACCATCCAATCTTTAGCCCTAATTTAGTTAACCACAGCTCTCCAAATGAGCCCTTGAAAGAAAGCACAGAACGGATTTTCTGTAGAGGAAAGGGAAATGTTTTCATGAGTGCAGTAGCAATAGTTCACCCGAAATATTTACATATTTATAATAAATATTACATATTTGTATGTTGTGCGGTGTATAAAAGCATCTGCCCGATACATACATGTAAATGTATGCTACACTGCTATAAACAGCTTTCATGATAGATTGAAATTTGTCGTCATTCACTGAAGCTGTAGCTCTCAGACATTATTTGTGTTTCAAATGAGGCGTGATGGTCTGAAATCAAAGCAGGATTAATGCTGATGCAAGAAACGAAGTATTCAGAGGAACTTGAACAGTGGAAAATTTGTTGCTTAATTGATTCATTACAGAATCTTTCTGGTGTGGTTATTTATTCCTGGAGACTCTTAAAAGTCCCTCTTCATTCCTCTGACCCTGAACAGATTATGTAACATACCAAAATAGTTGCAAGCCACTACAGTATATCTGGGTCACATTTATAGCAGGAGTCTCATAGCTAATGTTTATTTGTTAGCATGTATCGTCTGATGCCACTAATAAACCAAAACGGAAAGCATTCGGTTACATTAATTACATTGATTACAAATTGTGACACTGTTTATTAAAGACTTTCTTTAAGTTATGGTGCTGTCAGCCTAACTGTTTTGGCCTGTCCAATGTGCCTTTCCTGTCGTGTATTCCTAACAGTGTCTGAAAAGATATTACCACCCAACAGCAACGTGATTCTGTGAGACGCAGAGACACCTGTTGGTGAATGAATGAATTGCAGTTCTTGTAAAAATATGAAAGTGTTTAAATAATGCTGAAATACAGCTCAGAATCATGATAAATGGAACAGGGGAATACATTTAGAATAGTTTAACAAAATGTTACGCGTGACTGTTCAGTCTGCTTCCTGTTTCCCTGTTTGTCAGGAGCGCAAGTTTTCCGGGGGCTCCAGCCAAATTAGCGAGGCGATGGCAAGAGAACTGGGTGACCGCGTGAAGCTGGAGAATGCCGTCTACAGCATCGACCAGACCGGAGACCTGGTGGTTGTCAAGACAGTCAGTGAGGAGATATACAAGGTTAGAAGGTGCACAAAGCCCCAACACTTCTCATAAGAATTGCTTCAGTCATCGCATGAAAATGAAACGTCAAGTCGAGAGCATTGCATTGTGGGATACAGTATCATGCACAGCAGTAGGTCATCCGCACACTGCACGTACACAAAATAGTCAAAGTTGTGTATGTTATTCCAAACATAGACCATGGGATCAGTAACAAATGTCACCCAAATAGGCAACATTTTTTGTAATCTGGTGCTAAATGGATTAATTGAAAAACACAATAGGCACTTCGAAGCACGTTTAACAGTGTATGCATGTAAGTGTGATGGATTGTTAGCGGTAAGCTGTTCCTCATCCTGCTGTCCTGCCCACATCCTCTTTCTGTGCTGAAAGCTTATTACAGGCTGCTGAAGAGCTGCTTAACCTGCTGGAGTGAGGAGCAGGGAACAGTAGAACAAATGTGTTCAGCCCCCATCCTTCATTAGTCTCCTTTAGAATCTACATTAATATATGTACATTTACTATATCATGCACAAACCAATGCATTTCTGAAAAGTTTACACGAGACGTCTGCGTATTAACTAAGTGCTGCCATATTGGTGCAGAAATTATATTAAAGAACAAAACCCAGCTAACATGGAGCATTCTCAGAGCGTCGACTAATGTTCTGAAAGGTTACGAAAACGTTCTTGCAGTAATGTTAGGCGAATTTTTTTACATTATAAAACGTATATCGAAAATGTTATTCCTAAGTCGTTAGTGAAATGTTTTAAAAACATTGCAGAAAAATGTTTGAACAACGTTCCTATAATCAAGCAATAACGTTAACATGTCTGAAAAAAATTGATGTTTTTAACGTTCCTAGAACTTTCAAAATAACATTGTAAACATGTTTGTTGCTTTATGGAAATGTTAGGGAAACGTTCTTCCAACCTAAAGTTGTTAGCTGGGACTATAGCGGTTTGATGTAAAGTGAGAGTATTAGTGTGTAATGTACTGGACTACAGTCTACCTGAATGACTAGTTTCTTTTCTTGACTTGTTTTCATTGTTTCGCTCCCTTTGTTCTCATAGGCCAAATATGTCATACTTGCCATACCACCAGGACTGAACCTGAAGATCCATTTTAACCCTGAGTTGCCCCCTCTGAGGAATCAGCTCATTCATAGAGTGCCCATGGGTTCAGTGATCAAATGCATGGTGTACTACAAAGAGAACTTCTGGAGGAAGAAGGGTCTGTATATGTTCACTTTCTAGTGTACGTCACATGATTTGGGACACAGCCCCGTATTGAGTTGTGCTGTTTTGTTTCATTGTATAGGATACTGTGGCAGCATGGTGATCGAGGAAGAGGAGGCGCCTATCGGCCTCACGCTTGACGACACCAAACCTGATGGATCTGTTCCTGCTATAATGGGGTAAATAAAGCTTTGAGCTTTTTATTGTCGAACGAAACAATCTTTCTGAACTGACAACTAGTGTTTGAAATTATGCTTTTCTCTTTACAGTTTTATACTGGCTAGAAAATCCAGAAGATTAGCGGGTCTGACAAAGGAGGAGAGGTAGATATTTCCTAATTACATATCCATAAAGTTGATGACTGTATTTTTAGAGGGAAATATTGCGCTTAGCTTGTCATGACTCTGTTTTCCCAACAATTTCAGAAAGAGAAGGATCTGTGAGATTTATTCTCGCGTGCTGGGCACAGAGGAAGCGCTCCATGTGAGTCTCCACCAATCAAAATCGTTCTTGTGTTTTGTGTAATGTTTGCAAAGATCGAAAGTAGGGCTGTCCATATATCAAAATTACTGAAAAATCTGATAGCAGAATTTGTAGTGATTGATTCTTTTCCCAGAAGGAATGCAAAACTTATGCTGGTTACATCATTTTCAGTGTATAAATATCTTTTAATGTCATTTCGTATTAATATCGTATTGCATACCGTTTATCGCATTATTTAGCATGTTACTGCATATCAGATTTGCCTTTAGCATCGAAGCTTGTTTGTTTAACAGCAGAAGCATTTTTGAAACACAACTTGTAATATTAGTATTGACGTGTGTTCTACCAATGATTATTGTCCAATAGTGACATGAGCACACTTAATAGTGTTAATGAGCGTCTCTTCTTTAGCCTGTTCACTATGAGGAGAAGAACTGGTGTGAGGAGGAGTATTCTGGAGGCTGCTACACTGCTTACTTCCCTCCGGGTATCATGACACAGTTTGGCAGGTTAGCTATTCCTCGATGTAGCATCGCTGCTCAGATCTGCATAGACTGCTACCCTGTTTATGTGGAGGAAACTAGCATTTAGGAAAAGTAAACGTATCTCATGCTTCTCCAGGGTCCTGCGGGAGCCGGTGGGCAGGCTGTACTTTGCCGGCACTGAGACGGCCACTGAATGGAGCGGTTATATGGAGGGGGCTGTCCAGGCAGGAGAGAGAGCAGCTAGAGAGGTGGGTCTTAAAACGACGGTTTACCAAAATTCTTACAGTAAAAGTTTTTTTTACTAGTTTACCGAAACCTCTTTAAAAAAGGGCTCCTGCAAGCACTATAAACATTTCTTTCTGGAAATACAAATCTAGTTTACATTCTACTTCAGTTTGTAGCTACATTCTGTTTATTTGCTCCAGCAATTCCTTTTACGCAATTCAGATTTGTGGATATTAACATCCGTAACTCAAGGAACCATCTCACAATACTGTGCGCTTCCTTCTTCCAGACTCTGTGCGCAATGGGAAAACTCCATGCAAGTCAGGTCTGGCAGTCAGAGCCCGAGTCGATGGTATGAATTCCACTTGCTTTTAAATGGAAACATTAATGAAAATGTGAACCTAAAATACATATCAAGTCTAATTTGAATAAATAATGGTCTGGAATCCTGTTCCTAGGATGTCCCAGCCCAGCCATTTGTCACCACGTTCTGGGAAAGGAACTTGCCATCCGTTGGGGGTTTACTCAAGTTTATGGGCGTGTCCTCCTTCTTGGGTCTTGCCACAGCTGCGGGACTGGTAGCTTGCAAGAAGGGCCTCCTACAACGGTGCTGAAGCCCCTCCCACTCGCCTAGCCTATTGTATGTGACCTGGCCTTCGTGATTGTGGCCAATCGACCAATCAGCTAATCAGGGCCATGACACTGCCTGGGTATGTGGTCGAGTTATTCAGATGAGATTTGCCACACTAGTACATTACTTTCAAAACTACAAAATGATCCATTGCTAAAAATGAAACAAATGAAGTGATGATGCCATAATGAGTAGCTACTAATTGTTGATGTGCCCTGTCAGAGAAAACACAAACGTCCCACCTTAAAAATAAATAAATAAAGAACGACGGCAACATTCCACAGCTGTTTATTTTTGAGTGTGTGTGTGTGTGTGTGTGTGTGTTTCGCCGGTCATATCGATTACCTCTGCTAATTTCAGGTGCTGTTCTCAGGAACTCGTTATCGCAATTAACCTTCCAAAATATCGAAATAACATTACGGACATTTGCAGTATTAGA
>JAZGTJ010014614.1:0-14000 GCA_036877575.1 Botia almorhae
CCCTGTGGAAGACGCCGCGAGCCGACCCACGTTACGGGCTAGGAATGTTCTTACAAGCAGGCGAAGCGTGCCAGTAAAACAGTTCCCCTGCCTCCATAACCTTTCAGCGCTCCGCACAGGCAGCAGTTCACACCCCAAGTGGGAGCGGAGCCAGATCACGAAGGGGTCGTGGCGGTTGTTCCTATCCCCACCCCAGGAGAAGGCACCTTGGTGCACGGGTCTCCTTCCTCTCACGGGATAGCCACGAGAAACACTGAGAACACATTCCCCTGGGCCCGACTGCTCCCGTGAGAGCGCATCAGCTGCACCTGAGTCGCTGCTGACTCCATAGGAGTAGGCGGCCGGCGAGTTGAAACAGACGACGCTAGCGTATCCCGCCTTGGCGATTGATGTACGCCACCACCGCTGTGTTGTCCGTCCGGACTAGCACGTGCTCGCCCCTCAGCAGCGGCCAAAAGCACTGCCATCAACTCTAGGCAATTGATATGCCACAGGAGCCGAGGTCCCGTCCAGGAGCCCGAAACTGCCTGCCCACGGCATACGACGCCCCAGCCTGTCCTGGAGGCGTCCGTCATAACCACGACGTGCCTGGACACTTGTCCTAGGGGCACCCCGGCCCGTAGGAAGACAAGTGAGAGTCACCCGGAAAGCACCGCGGCGCCATGCCCACCGCAGGACTCGGTCGTTGAGCCAGTGCTGCAATGGTCTCATATGCATCAGGCCAAGCGGAGTGACCGCCGCCGTGGATGCCATATGCCCCAGGAGCCTCTGAAAAAGTTTCACCGGGACTGTGGTCCGGGCGCTGAACTTGTTCAGGCAGCGCAGCAGTGACTGCGCGCGCTCGTTGGAGAGGCGCACCATCATAGTGACCGAGTCCAACTCCAGACCGAGAAAAGAGATGCTCTGTGTTGGGGAGAGCTTGCTCTTTTCCCAGTTGACCCAAAGCCCCAGGTGGCTGAGGTGCCGGAGCACCTAGTCCCTGTGTGTGCACCACAGATCTCGGGAGTGGGCCAAAATGAGCCAGTCGTCGAGATAGTTGAGAACACGAATGCCTGCCCGCCGTAGCGGGGCAAGGGCAGCCTCCACGACTTTGGTAAAGATGCAGGGCGACAGGGACAGCCCGAAGGGGAGGACCTTGTACTGGTATTCCCACCCCCGACCGAGAACTGTAGGAAGGGTCTGTGTCGGGGCAAGATCGAGACATGAAAGTACGTGTCCTTCAGGTCGATAGCTGCGAACCAATCGTTAGGATGGATGCATGAGAGAATGCGCCGCTGCGTGAGGATTTTGAAGGGTAGCTTGTGCAGGTACCCGTTCAAAACACGCAGGTCCAGGATTGGTCGCAACCCACCTCCCTTCTTCGGCACGATGACGTAAGGGCTGTAGAAGCCCGACTGCATCTCGGCTGGAGGGACAGGCTCGATTGCGCCCTTCCTCAGAAGGACCGAAATTCTTGCACGCAGGGCCGTGGCATCGCTGGCCGCCACCGAAGTGGGCCGGATGCCACAGAACCTGGGGGGGCGCCTGGCGAACTGAATCGCGTAGCGAGAGACATGCCTGGAGAAGGGTTGGGGCCGGGCTCGAGCCTGCGAGGAGGCTGAACCACCAGCCCCGAGGGGGCAGGGGGTGAGAGAAGAGGGGGAGTGCCCCGCTGACACACCCGCACCTGCCACTGTGGTGGAGAAGCCTGGGAGTGAGGAGACACGCTGCTCACAGGCGGGCGACATCCAGCATGGCCCAGAGGGCGAGGAAACTGCTCTTTGCATGAAAATGTGGGTACCAGGCAGCAGTGGAACAAAAGTAAACAAAAGATTCTCCCTCCGGCCCTCCACCGGGGGAAGGAATGGTGCCTTCACCACCTCCTGGGAAAGAGCGGTCTCTCTGCCTTCTGGGCGACTCTCCTCAGGGCCGCTTAGCCGTCCTCCTGGAGGGCTTGTCAGGGGCCGGAGGAGCAGGCGTCGACCGTCTACGGCTGGCTCGACGGGGACGGGACTGCATAGCAGTTGCCGGTGCATGCCCTCGGCGACGGTCAGACGGGGGGGCAGGCCGCGGCGCGGAGGTGGGAGCCCGCTGCAGTAGGATGTGCCGAATCGCCTCCGTCTGGCGCTGGACTGCCAAAAACTGCTGGGCAAAGTCCTCGACAGCGTCGCCGAAGAGGCCTCCTTGGGAGATGGGGGCATCCAAGAAACGGGCCTTGTTCGCATCCCCCATCTCCGCCAGGGTCAGCCATAGGTGGTGCTCCTGGACCACTAGCGTGGACATCATCTGGCCGAGGGCCCGCGCCATGACCTTCGTCGCCCGGAGGGCAAGGTCGGTCGTCGTGCGCAGTTCCTGCATCAACCCCGGCTCGGAACTACCCTCATGGAGCTGCTTGAGCGCCTTGGCCTGGTGTACCTGCAGGATGGCCATGGCGTGCAGGGCTGAGACTGCGTGACCCGCTGCACGGTAAGCTTTAGCGGCGAGGGTCGCCGTGGTCTTACCGGAGCGGGAGGGGAGACACAGACGATCCCGCCAGGTAGCAGCACTTTGCGGGCACAAGTGCACCGCAACTGCACGCTCTACCGGAGGAAGGTCCTCGTACCCCTGCGCAGCCCCTCCATCAAGGGTAGTGAGAGCGGGTGAGAAGCTGCTTCGGGCAGAGAAAAGTGCCCTTTACGACTTCTGCACCTCCGTGTGCACCTCCGGGAAGAAAGGAACTGGGGCAGGGCGGGAGCGGGACTCCCGAGCGGCACCCAAAAAACCAATCATCCAGCCGCGAACGCTCTGGGCTGGGTGGAGGGTTTCACTCCAGCCCAATGGCCGCAGCTGCCCGGGCAAGCATGGCCGTCAGCTCTGGGTCAGAGTCAGTCGGACCAACCCGCCCCGACTCAGAGGAGAGCAGCCCACTCTCCGATGCAGCGAGCGACATCCTGTCATCGTCCGGAGCACCAAAAATGATAACGGGCGCCCCGGGGGGCATCGCACTATCACCTGGCTGCTCTGGCAAAACGCTGGCAAACACCGCGAAGAGAAGGAGCGAGCGTAAAACACACACTCGGCTCCGAAGCAAGAAGCTGAATGAAAGCGTGCGCATTCGGCTTTTATACACCCGCTCTAGACGCGCGTGAGCCGGTGAGCAGCGCTTGCCCAAATACTCATTGGCTCTCTCCTCTCGGGCCAATGCTCATGATGATAGGGCTCTCAAGCGAGACCCCATACGTCAGTCAGTTGACGTAACGTTGAACGTGACTGACTGAAAGGGAACTCTGAAAATGTCTCTGAAGAGCTCAACACATGCTCTGCTGGTTTCATTACACTATGATCAAACATGCACACACACTTTAGTGCTCCACCTTCCAGAGTGCAAGGTGAGCTAGTCTGAAATGTAAATTGAATCTGAGGCAACAGCTGTGTGTTACAGGACTGTGTGGTACCTGTTAAAGCCCCACTCCCCATCCACACACACACACGTTAGGTTTCTATGCTTTGTGGGGACTTTCCATTAATATTATTTATACTTTTTTGTACAAACTGTTATGTAAATATTCTGTGCTCAAACCCTCACTGTACTCCTAACCCTCATAGAAAACGTTCTGCATTTTTACATCGTCAAAAAAGCAAAGCAATTCATTCAAATCAATTGTATTTATATAGCACTTTTTTACAATGTTGCATTGCATCAAAGTAGCTTTAAATATAATGAAAAATAAAACAGAAAACAAAAATATTGTCAAACGTACAACATGAAAAACAGAAGAATACATGGTATTATTGCAAATTTTTATTGTTTATTAATAATAAAACTACTTGAGGTTTGTAGTTTGAATTATTTGGTTATGAATACAAAGTTGACTGAACAGATGAAAACTACCACATTTGGTCTATTTGAATGAATGGACGTACATTAGAAACACCTGTCATTATATGCGAACGCTCATACCTCTCTCAGTGGTCTATGAGAGCCTAATATATTTAAAATGCCTACTAACACAGTATGTATAAAATGGTAGAGTCATTAGGACTGTAATTATTTCATTACGCTACAAACAATATTAACAATTTACAAAACCCAAAGCTGAGTTAAATGTAAGCAGTCTCTCAGTAAGCAAACCATCAGGGCCACAGTGGCAAGATACCAAATTTTCAAAGATGTATAGATGGAGAATAAACATTGGGAGAAACCAGGCTCAACTGGAAGGGCCAGTTATGCCTGGAGGGCATGTTAAAGCTGCAATTTGTAACTTTTTTGGATATAAATGAAGAGCTGATAATACTGATTTAAAATTATATTGATTTAAAAACTGTTGGGTCATATTTTGTGACAATATGTCAAGCACTGTTACCAATAGAGATTGTGACAAGCATAATATTACCAATTGCAGTTGTAACATCACACTACTCTGACTGGGCAGGGAACAAAAATATAGAATCTAACTAGGCTGATAGTAGGTAGGTTGATTAATAGGACGTTTAATAAAGAACAGTATTATTTAGTATGTTAAATAATAATAATGTTTAATAGGAGTATTTACTATTTTTAAAAATCAATTTCCTTCGTAGGGAATGCTGGATGGTCCCCACAGTGGAAGAAAAACAAGAAACACACATACAATTCTTTTATTAATCTCTCTTTTACAAATAATCCTTGGCTACATGTACACATACACATTTGTGTATGATGGGTAGTGTGTATCTATGTGTATGATCATTTGTATTTTAAAATGTAGTGTGTGTGTGTGTGTGTGTGTGTGTGTGTTGTCTAAATCTTTGTCCTGTCTAAATCTTTGTCCTGTGTCTGAGAATGAGATGCAAGCAGGGGTAAGTCTTACCATTTATATTTTAGAAGTACTGGTCCTCTTCCAAAAAATTATTTAAAGGAATGTTTCTTTTTTTTAGGAAAAGACATTTTGCGTCTTGTGGGGCCAACATTTCTCTTTTCCAAAAAGTATCATAAAAGTATCATAAATGCCATATGACAGATTGTGTTTAAATTGTATGACAACAATCTAAATAGTTTGTGCATATTCAAACAGTAATGCCAGATTTGACATCACTGACACCAAGTGCCATTGGTTCTCACTGGAGTGATTAACTAATCAGTAGTAATTCCTAACCATTACAATTATTTATTATGTTCACATAATATATCTGATCACCTAATGTTGCAAAGGGCTCTTTATTCAGCCACTCTTAGGTAATTTCCTTGAGGAAATACAGGTATAATAGATTGCGATGAAAGTGCGTCATAAGAATTGTTACAAATCCATAAAGTGCGGAGCACACAAGAGTTTTCCTCATATACTAAGAGTGGTGTTATTTAACTGTGTGCGTGCATCTAAAAGTAAGTTTCTCTGTTTATTGATTATATTTATCCTGTATTTTATGGGTTATCACCATAATTATATTTCATTGATTTATTTAACTAATACGGCCCATATGACCGATCAGGCTGCGTGTATATACAACCTAATTGCATGATCATTATTGTTTGTACGGTTCTCTCTTGTATATAATGTATAATCGTTTCACTATGTACTTGTATACAATACAATACAATAAACTCCACTTGTAACTTGTTAAATACGCTAAGAAATACTAAGTCATTCGGTTATGCACAAGCTATTCTGTGTGATGTCATTAGTGCAAACCAGTGGCGGTTTTAGGCATGGGTTTTCATGACACGTGGGGGGCGGCACACAAACTTGGAGGAAAAAATATCATCTGTGCCGCTAAGCGGTTTTTTTATTATCTATGATACCTGTGCCACCCCTGCTGCTGAAGGAGCCGCACAGAACCACCACTGGTGCAAACGGACGCAGGTTCAAATCATGATCTGACCAAAGTGAAGAATATTATTTCTGATATGTTCTAATGTCTTTTTACTATTAATATTGTTAATTTTTGCTATTGTTTATTGTATTGTTAGGTACTGATATATGCTATTGTTTTCTACTTGTTTGTAGAACCACACAAACACCTACATGTTTGCATATGTTAATGCAAATAAATCTTCTGTGAAGCAAGAAGCATCTTCGTTTCTTTTGACCAGACGTACCACAGTGATTAATTCAATCCAAAGCAAAACCTGACCTAAAATCAGAAAAACCCACCATCACCCCCTAATTCCATGAATAAGATTTAAGACTTTTTAAATAAGAATAAGTATTTGATTTTTAGCAATGCAACCTTGATGTAATTGTACAATTCTGTGCTTGTCTGTTTTCATGTTACAGTCTATAAAGTGTTTAAATTGTGACATCTACTCCTGCTGATTATTTTAGCAAAAATCAGCGAATTCCTGAACTCAAATCTTGAGTGCTTACAACTGCTCATCATTTACTGTTGTTGTGTACATTGTTGTTGTTTCGTTTTCTCTCTGTGTCACTTTTGTGAAGTCTCTGTTATCCCCACAGTTTCTATAATCACAGTTTTAAAGCTCATTTGACAGACAGGAGCTCATTTGGTTATCTCATACCTGTGCTTTTGGATCGTTTTTGAATTTTGAATTTTTTTAAACCCTGTTTTGTCTGTCTATATTTTAACCATTTGGACTTTAACCGTTTGAACCATAAATGCTTAAAATCTATACAAGACACTTTATTTCATATTATGTCTCTTGTTGAGTGAAAGTGCTCTGTTACTTTTCTAAACGATAAAATGGATTAACAAATTTTATAGACTATGAAAATCATGTGGGCTTTTTAGTTATCATGTAGCAACCAATCATCCTACAACCATCCTAGCAACTTTATAGCAACACTCTGGAAACTACATAAAACCCCAAACATTGTTATCCAGTATGAAGTTGAATATAATGTACAAATTGTTTAAAAAGCAAAATCTTGAAGGCACAATTTGCTCAAAGCATAGATGTTCTTAGGAACTTCTGCCAAAACAAGACAGCTAGAAACCTTCCAGTGAATCATCACTTGTTGGTGTGGCTGCAGCTTAAATTTTCTGATGTAGCTTTAACAGCATTATAGTGTGTAATAGTTTATAATCAGAATATAGTCAGGCTTAGCATTAACTTAGTTAAAAAAATGATGAAAAAAGTATGTTTGATTAAATTTAAGCATCATTAGGGGACAACAGCTGACAACTGTTGTGCCCCTCCATGTTTCTCCTCAGCCAAATTCAATTTGACCATTAGTTTTCACGCTTTCCCCTCCAATGACCAACAATAACATCTCGACAGCTAACAGCTGCTCGAGCTGGCTTATCTAAACCAGGAAAAACCTTGCATATAGCGAACAGTCCTGCAGAGTCTGGCTCCAGCCCTAATTAAGCACACCTGCGGATGTCTGATAATTACATGTGTTTAATGAAACAAATACTTGCTGGTTTTGACCTTGATTAGCTTTCCTGTAGCTCAGTGGTTAGAGCAGTGCGCATGGATTGCACATACTCAGAAACAATGTATAGTATACTGCAATGTAAGTTGCTTTGGATAAAAGCGTAAATGCCAAATGCGTAAATGTACCTGACTTAACCTTAACATCTCCCCCTTTTATCTTCCACCTTCACCCAGCATTTCATTTTCTAACAGCTCTAATTGAAGCATGAGAGCTCTGCCTGTTTTATGGGACTTGCTCTATTTTAGGATCTGCAACTAGACTAGGTCATGTTTCTCTTTTCCTGCGCTCGAATTCGAGTCCCACTGGAATGCCCTTTTAGGACAGCTCTAGCTACAAGGAAAATTCCTTTAAGTTCCTGGGCAACTGTCTTGGGCAGGGAAATCTCACAGCAATCCAGGAAGTAAAAAGTCCAGTTACCCCTGAGGCCTCTGGTCTTTACACTGTGATTGGCATGTCAGAATATTGGCCCTTATTGCATGCATTATAAATGACATTAATCACCCCTTTAAAATGGCATTTGGAGAGTAACTACAGAGGCTGTTTTTGGTTTGGTCAGTGAAGGCTCCCCTGACAGGAGCTGCAATCTTAGGCATATGCCTGGTGTATCATACCCATCTCGTCTCCAATAACCAAATATCAGTTAAACAGTTGCCATGCCCTGAAGAGGAGGTCAAAGAACTGTGATCAAGTTCCTACACATCCATCTCTCTGCGTAAGTTTAAGTTTAAAGGGTCATAGGAGGAGAATATCATGCTTTGATTGCACGATGACTACTTGCCTGCATGTGTAAGACCACAGTCATGTTTACCTTTTGTGACTTTTCCAAAGTCATATAAATAATCATAGTACATATTTATCAGTATGTGTTTTCCCTTGGAAGCAAATCCATGGGATTGTTAGGGCATCACTCGACTAGCTGAGCTATAGAAAAAGCCGTCAGAAACACATGCACATACAAATATAAAGGCTTGCATCTATGCGGTAAAGGTTTAATTGGCTCTGCTGAGTTAATCAGCACTTCTTTGTAAAAGACAATGTTTGGAATGGAATAGTAGCTCTCTTTATTGGCTGCATGTATAGTAGTGGATACTGCCTGGATACCGGAACAGTAGACAATATTCCACAATTTACATTGTCACATGCAGTGTCACTGCTAGAATTCATGATGTCAAAATTAAAAGGCTTTTGTATAATGACCATTTTAGCAAAACATAGTGGGTCATCTGGGTATTCTGTATATACAGACAATCAACATACTTTAAATTCATTCAAAATACTTTTATTCATTCGCTATACTAAAGGAACAGAGTTAATAGTTTCATGCATGCAATTCCAATATAACAGAGTTGTACTTGCAAGATTTTTTTGTTCGTGATTGAAGTAAACTTAAAATTTTACTCTTGCTAATCTGTACATGTTACAAATTATGCACTGTTGGCATATTCACTGAACCAACCATTTAAAAAAATTGGTTGTGAAACCAATCTGTTGTTGTATATGGGTAATTTTGTTCCGTGGTGACTGTCGTGGCATCCTGCACAGTTGCATGTCATTTCCGTTGTGAGAGTATGTTTTCTGCTGATGGTCAGGGGTGCGTTTTCACACTTCAGACAGTCCAATTAGGTTCAAGGATGGGAATCAGACAATACAGAATTTAAATGTGACAATTTGTAAAAAAAAAAAAAATGAAGAATAAAGTAAAGGAGCAGTCTGTCATTATTTAATTTAATGTGACTGTTGTTTATTTTTGTCCTTGTTTTATTTGGCAAAATCAGGAAATGAACAAATTAAACACAATCTGTATTTAAAGTAAAAAACTAGTATCACAGACAAAATGAAGCTTATGTTTTCAGTGTTAACATTTATCAGCATAACATTTATGTAAAACAATATTAATATCAATGAAATGAATAAGCTCTGCCATCAATGAGATGCATTGCCATGTTGGCACTCCAGAACAGATAACACTTTCAAGGAAACCTCAAAGACCTTTCACATTCTTTGCACATAATGCATCAGTTTACATGGCTTATAAACCAGTTTATGTAAAAGCATAATGTGATAGCTATATGTAATAGCTTTGTTCCGAAACCTAGTAAGCTATATACGCTTTATTCCGAAACCTAGGGAGCTATATACTATTTACTAAGACAATGATGGAAATGAGATAGAACCTCATGTTGGGGCAGGAGAAGCATACAGGAGGCCTGATTTACAATTGATTTCAATGGGATTAATATTAGCTTATGTCACTGTGCTAACAATGTGATCTCCTGAAAGATAAAACATAACAATACACAGCATATGCACATATTGGGTAAAATAATCAATTAGTAATTAATTGAACAATTTTATCAATCCTTTATTGAATGAAACATAGGTACATTAATAAATTACCACCTTGGTTGAGTTTAATTTCTTACAGTTTCTTCTCAATAAAGGATACATTTAATGCCATCTTGAAATTTCGCCAAAATAAAATATGTTAGAAGGAATGGTCTAGATATAGTCGTATAGTCTAGAGTTTCTGTGTAATTTCATGTTCAATTTCTTGGTGACATCTATAAAGGATTAACAAAAATAAAACAAAAATAATGAATTGTACTATATTGTGATATTAAATTACAGACAGAACAGAACATTTTGATTTGTGATTTTGATTTTGGCAGATTTTTAGAATTAATCTTGCTGGCACTCCACATGGGAAACTGTAGAACCACGGAGTATTTGATGTCATCTCACCATCATCTCATTATTTTGAAACATCAAAAGTCTTGAAAAATGTCAGTAATAATTTTGAAAGTTAACAGAGTGCACACGGTTATTTTCTTTTGAAACAGCTTTAACAGTGATTTATCTAACAGTGATTGGTCAAAAAATAACAAGTCAACCTGTTTATTAATTTTAGGTCCCAACATCATTACTGCTGCAGGGCTCACAGGGAAAATAACTTACTGACTCTTTGTTCCTCTAAAAACCAAACCCCTGTATATTGTAGCAAACTACAATGCTTTTTACGTTGTGGCCTGTGTACTGATACACCTGATGAACCATTGATGTGTGCTTTTTGCTCCATGCAATGCCTGCCAAATGGGCATCTGACTAGAAACGATCAACAACTCCTTTAAAAGCGTACAACACAGACAGACCTCTTAGATAAACTTGAAGCTTGCCCATTTCTAAATCAATTATTCATTTAAATTGGATTAGATGGCCCCTGTGACTTTGCTCCTTTCTTCAGTCTTCTGTCTCTACAGGTTTGTGAACCCAGCAAAAAGACAGTTTGTCTGTGAATGGTTTCTGTCTCAGCTTGACGTTTCACATGGCCTCTGGTTTTTAGTAGCGTACTGGTCAACCATGAGAAGTGCCTTAGACAGGGTGGTTGATAATTCATGGGTTACAAGGCTGATATTCTTTGTTTTACTGAGTGTTTTATAAACTTTTTGAGCTGGATAGCTCATTTGCGCAGTATGCCCATTATGTTTTGGCAGCCTGAGAAGCTTCTTCCACATCATGAGCACATGGTGCTATACCACAGTGCTGATGGTGGAAGACTCTTCAGACTTGCCCTGCCTGCTGGGCAGAGACTTGAGATACTCCAGGTGGCGCCTGGCATCTTCCTGATTGTGTCTCACATAGTAGACCAGGTAAGAGATGACCATGGTGAACCATCCAAACATGGTCACCAACATGGCCACATCCGTGGTCTTTTTGAGCACCATACACAGGTCCAGGTCTTTGGCCAACAGGAAGGGCACACCTTGGGCTCCGGAGTCAGAGGGTTCAGAGGTCTGGCAAATAATACCAGTCAAAGACATGGGCTCCAATTCCAGGCGTGGAAGCTCCGTCTGTAGACGACAATCACAGTGCCAGGGGTTTCCTGTAAGGTTGGATCGTGCTTTGACACCTTCAAAAGCATCTGGGTCCAGTGTTGTGAGCTGGTTGGATGAAAGGTCTAGAAACTGCAGTGAGGCTGCCAGGCCTCTAAAGGCTCCAGGTTTAAGCAGAGCCAATTGATTATAGGAAAGGTCTAGTTCCACTAGCAGTGGAAGATCATTAAAAGCATTGGCAGGGATGCTGGTCAGATGGTTGTAGTCCAAGTACAGGCGTTGTGTGTCGTTAGGAATATCCTGAGGAATCTCGGTAAGATGCATGTTGCTACAACGCATTGTCTTACCACCAAACAAGCCCTCACTGTCTGAACAGTAACAGAGTTTGGAGCAGGATGTTGCAGCATGGTGGAAACACAGTGTCATCAGCACCAGGCTGTGAAACAGCAACCACATAACCAAAGAATGTTGAAGCAGCCAACCTGAGGGTAGCAGCATTGTGGGACTGTGTGCATAATCCCCTTACAGTATTGCCTGTGGTGCAAGCATGTGGGGGCAGTACCCAACGTCAAAATCCCCAACAACCTCTGAGCCTGGAAGATTAAAGAATGCAGTCAGTAAATGGGAAATATCTGTTTCTTTATTTGACTGAAAAAATGTGTTGTAATGTCATTGTGCTTAATGTTTATTTACATTATTAAATATTAAGGCTGGCCAAGATATAAAATATTTGAATATAAAACTGCTGCTACAGCATTGTGAATATAAAAATGATTTTAGGGCACTTTGTATTAGGCAATTAAGTTTTTCAAAGACAGCCCCGTGGGAGTGTTAAGAGTTTATTTGGGTAAGACTTTACAGAACATCAAAAGCAAAAATGCTGATAGAGTTATAGATAGAGCAAATTAGTTCTTTTGAACCAACTGTTCAAAATGCAATTAAATAATTAATTTATACCATTGCTCATAAAATAAAAAATCTACATTCTACTTTGTAACAATGGCTGTTGGATCAAAGTGAAAACAAAGAGAATAATAATTACCCCCAAGCCATTTAAAAATATAATGTAAATATAAAAAAAACATTCTTAATATATATCTTAATGTTATATTTGATGCTATGGCCTCCTGAATACTTAAAACCAAATAATTGTTTAACCTCAAATTAAAGAGTTCTTTCACTAAGTCTAATTTTCCTTCTCTTGGAGCAGGGCCTCTTCAATCTGTACTGATCTGAAGATTTGTACATAACCCACTTTGATTGTCCCAGTTAGCTTCGAATAAATTTCACCCCCTGTACCTATCAGTGTTTATGAGTGGTGTATACACACACACGATCATAAGCACAGAAATGAAAATTAACAGTTGCCTTTTTAAACTTGCCTTAAAATTTACTGACGTATGCTAGCATACTGATGTTTTAATTGCTTAAAGGAATGGGGAATTTACTATCATTGTTATTATAGTGGAGATTATTATTATTATGGATTATAATTATTATAATTCTTATTTCTCACTGTCTCCTGCTACAAATGAAATGTTAGTTTCACACAATAACCAAAATCATTGATAGAACATCCATCTTGATGACAAGGAACAAGTGGCACTTGTTTCCTAATGTACAGCCTGACATCATCAAGAGGTAACAAAAGATGACAAGGCGTGTCAACAAGATATTTTAGGATTGTACACTATATTCAGAGAGAATTGCCAGATGATGTCTTATTTCCTTGTTTTTAAAAATCTGATGTAATTAGGACTTATTCTATTATATAAGGATTGCATTATTGCATTTAATTATCTGGGCACAGATGTCCAGCTACTCCTATAAAACCATGCTAAATCTATTACAGAGACAGGTAATTCCTTTGCCTTTGCTGGCATTTTGACAACACAACTTATTTTACCCTTGTCAGAGTCTGATTGATATGGTCGGATTTAGTGTAGAAAGCACTGAGCTGTGGGAGTGGTCTGCCATGGAAATCTTTATGACATTTACTTTGGGGAAACATTATAAAACCAAGTAGGAAAAAATGTTAAAGGTACAAACTGAAATTTCTCGAACAATGTCTTTGGCACTTCAATTAAAAACATTGAAACATTACTTGTTCTTGAACATTGTCACAGTGCTACGTGCAATTTTGAATGCAGACAGTAGAAATGAATGACATGATGTATGAGATAAAGGATTGAGGGCAAGTGATAACAAAAAGTGTATTTTTAGATTAACTATTCCTTTAAAACTCTGCCCGGTTGGTGGAATGAACTCCATATCTCCATCAGAATGGCCGAGTCATTTTTAAGAAACAACTAAAAACTCATCTTTTTCGTCTTTTCTTCCGCGACTAATTTACTAACACACCCCCACTTCTACTTGGGAAAAAAGAAAAAAAAAAAACCTTTCTTATACTGTGTTGAAAAACCTGAGCCCTGTGTATAGCACTTATTCACTGTTGTCTCTTATTGTAATTGAAGTTGCTTCCTGTCCTCATTTATAAGTTTTGGATAAAAGCGTAAATGTAAAACTAATGTAAGCATTGCTGCTAACTTCAATGGTGCTAGGTGTAAAAGTCATACACTCTAAAGCACTGATCATCAACTGGCGGCCCGCGGGCCAAATCCGGCCCGCTGAGCTGTTCAATCCGGCCCGCGACTGGATTCCAAAATTGTGAGGTTTAAAAAGAAAATAGTGGTCCACACTATTAACCCTCAGGTGTCGGCAAACGCGCCGGCACGTTTTGAGGCATGTTTTGATGATAACGCGGAAATGAACGTAAAATGCTCCGTCATTTTTGATCGTACAGATACAACCAATACATCATTCGAATCTGTAAAGG
>JAZGTJ010014615.1:0-13999 GCA_036877575.1 Botia almorhae
ATGTTGTAAATGATGTGGATGATGTTGATTTCCAGTCAGTTTTGTGGAAAGAGCAAAAAGAGAAGAGAGACAGCAAATGGCAGGAAACACTAAGACGAATGTATTTCCTGAACTGTTTGAGAAATACTCAGACCATCGTCTGATCAGGGACATTCAGAGAGCAAGACAGAGAGCTGGTAAGAGATGAGATTTTTGCCTTCAGTATGTTTTGACAGTTATAGAAATTTAACGGTGAGTTCTTGATATATATATACATATATATATATATATACATATATATATATATATATATATACATATATATATATATATATATATATGAGACGTATTTACATTTTTTAAGATAGAGAAGCCTTTTTATTCACTTGTTCATGTTATTAGTCATTTGGAATTATTGATCTAGTTTCTGTGTAATGTGAAACTATTTATTTTTTAAATAAATGATAGCAATTATGTGTTTAGTAAAACATTCAGTTGAAATCTTACTGCAAGAAACAATTTCCTTATGTTAACTCAATTGTATTACTGCACAAACAGAATTCTGCCAAAATTAGACAGAATAGCTGCAATAATAAGAGTACCCTCATACTGCAGAATAATAGTAGAATAGCTAAATAAATTGTTATTCTATTTTAAGTTCCACAACCAGACTTATGCTGCTGTATGATGCTATGCTTCACTTTCACTTCCCCACAGTTGTACTCTATTTTTCTTGCTTTTTACACATGGCCCCTTTAACTTAACAGACTATCCAACGTGCCTCTTTATAGCAGCCCTTTTAACTTAAGTTCAAGTTTTAACTTTACCAACTTGTCACAGCCACTTGTTTGTTTTACAAATTAAAACAATTAACATATTTTTTCAAGAAACCTGAAGCATTTGCATTTTCTCCGTACTCAGCAAACTGGGGATTTCAAAACGATGCTTTCGTCAAATTAATGCAGTTTTGATTCCTTCTGGACACAGCCGTCAGTTCCCCTTTACAGTGTTTGTATTAAGGGTTCCTGTGGTCTTAACTTCTCCTTTAAATGTTTTTTGACTCACTGTCCCTTTGTTTTTCTCTCTTTCCGTTGTATATAAGGAAAAAGGAAAGATATATAAGCCTATAAGAAAGATAGCGCACGAGACGAGTGCATCTTGTGTCCGCTAGCATACTGCATGACTTACTGCTCTGAAGTTTACCATGAAAAATACAATGACAACCATTGACCCCTACTGGGTGAGTGTTGGTAGCCATCAAAGACATTTGTGAGCTTAGAATGTATGATAAACACTAAACACATTTTTCTCTCTTAATTACAGAACACTTATTACAGTGATGATTATGATCAAAACAGCACTTTCATAGATGATGGCAGTGCTGCCCCCTGCAGCCTGACAGACACGTGGCTCTTTGGCAGTCGCTTTGCCCCTGTTTCTTACATCCTTGTCTTTATGCTGGCGCTAGTGGGCAACGTTCTGGTGCTGTGTGTGATCCGCCGCTATCGGCAATCTCGACAAAGCCCCTGCTCATTCTCACTGACAGACACCTTCCTGCTCCATTTGGCCATCTCTGATATCTTATTGGCTATAACGCTGCCGTTTTTTGCAGTGGAGTGGATCAGCGACTGGATCTTCGGCTTGTTTATGTGTAAGCTCGCCGGAGCACTGTTCTCTCTCAATGTCTACTGTGGCGTGCTGTTTCTGGCGTGCATCAGCTTTGACCGCTATCTGGCTATCGTACACGCCATCAATATCAGCTGGAGACGCAAGACCTGTCACGCTCAGATGGCCTGTGCTGTGATCTGGGTCACGTGTCTGGGATTGGCAGCTGTGGATGTGATTTGTCGTGATGTGGTGCAGCTATATGGCACTGACAAACGGGTTTGCCAAATGGTGTATTCGCAAGAGAACTTTGAGCAGTGGCAGATTGCCATGCAGCTGATTAGCCTGTTTGTTGGATTTATGCTTCCCCTACTGGTCATGCTGTACTGCTATATTCGCATTTTCAAAGCGCTGTGTCATGCCACCACACGTAGGCAGAAACGTCGCTCTCTGAGGCTCATTATCTCTTTGGTGGTCGTGTTTGTGGTCAGCTGGGCACCATATAATGCCCTGCGGACGACTGACAGCTTGCGGACTCTGGGGGTCATTGTCAACAGCTGCACGTTGAACAAGGTGCTGGATATTGGCATTATGGTGACAGAAAGTCTGGGGCTAGCACACTGTGCTCTAAATCCACTGCTGTATGGTCTTGTGGGGGTAAGGTTCCGTCGTGAGCTTGCCCAGATGTGCAAAGCAGTATTAGGATCCAAGGTGTGCCCAGGATCAGCAGGAAGGTCACATGGTTGGGGATCAAACCGCAGGCCTACTGGATCCTTCAGCTCAGTGGACAGTGAGAATACCTCATACTTCTCTGCCATGGCCTAAAGGACTGTGGAAGATTGAGGAGAAGTGAAAGGAGAATTAGAAATAAAAGGGAAAAAAAGATTGATATGAAAATAATTCAGTGCAAGAAATGACAATTGTTTTTCCCAGAAACTGTAAAGAAACCACATTTTCATTTGTATAGACCGATGAGTGACATTTAATGTTTTCATGCTCTGTCTTTTATATAACTTTTCTAAAGCACATTTACCATTTGGGAAGCTTGTATGCTATAAAATCATTTTCTGCTGTTGTTTGTCTTGTTAAAGATGTACCTGCTCATTTGTATACCAATGTATTTCTCATTTGGGGTTGGCCATATGTGGAAAAAATATATAAAAATATATTCAAGATATTCAGAATTGGGGTGTCATTTTAAGCCTCAAGCTAAAATTCATCTTTTTTGTCTAATTTGGTGTATTAACAATACTGCCTTGTGGCAGTTATAACCATGACAATGAGCTGGCCCCTGGGCTGTCTGAGGTTATTGTCACAAACAGGAACTGAAACCTGTTTACATTATTGGTTTTACTCAGAACTTTTACTTATCTTTTTCTTTATTGAAAAACTGATTTTGAGTAAATTCACTCGCAAACAGTAGTCATAAGCCATAAGGATATTTGTTTAATGTTCTTTTTCTGATGAAGCGTAGATTAATTTCTAATAAATAAAAAAGTAGATGTGACTCATTTCCTGGAAGACATTCTTTGAACCACAGGAAGAACACAGAATACGTGCGGTTGTGTGAGTGTGTTGGGAAGGCGGGGGTATGTTAAAATTATTTTATTTAAGTAGGTCATATTGGAGTCACAAGAAAAGTAAATCATTACCTACAAGGCTAGCAAACAAAGTGACTTTAATGTGCCTGCAGTACATTTCTGATGGCCCATGGGATTTTAGTGCTAGGTTTAGTGCTAATATTATAAGTGTTATGCATAGGAAGCATAACGCTTATAATATTATACACAATTTTTATCAACATTGGTGTAACATAATATGTTTTTGACTCCCTGTGAGATTTTGACTCGTTGCTTCTGATTGGTTCATACACTGGGGAGGCTACTGTCAGATTCCTGGTTCCTATCAGTAAAACCTGCCCCCACATCTTATCCTAAACGTAGTAAGGAGAAACTAGTCATAACTAGTCATACTCTCACGAAGAATCAGATTTCAATACAACACCTGATTGTTGTCAGTGGCTCAATCAGTAAATTAATCTTTAAACAAACATATACACACACCTGTGAGAAAAAGACAAAAGTGTACATTTGTACATTTATGCATCGGTTAGATTGGATTGGATCAGCTCAGTTAAAAGTAGCTATATAAAAATGCCATCTTTATGCAGCTCAGTTAGTCCTATTTACGCAATTAACGCCATTCTACCTATGGTCCTAAAGGGATAGTTTATTGAAAAATTGTGGGTGAGTAAAAAACAGTAGACAGTTGCGTTTGAAAATATAAAACACGAGAGGGCACTGTTGACACACTACAGCAAAAATCACTACAGTTGTAGTGTGGAGTACAGCGTGTGAAACCAGCAGTATCAAAAGTCAGTCTACGGGCTTTGTGTGTAGGAGGGAGCTAGAGAGCTAGTAAGATCAAGTGATAACCTTTAAACACCAGGTAAAGACGAAGAAAAGCAATATATTGTTAGACTTATCGCGATTACTTATTGCGATTACTTCTCTTTCACCTTTCGCTTGATAATAGTCGTCGGATTTGCTTGGAGCAATCAAATGACACTCAACAGATAAAGCGACAATAAAGCCGACAGTTTCAGAGGAAGGATACTGACGGAAAATGAGAGATAGCGAGATACTGTAGACATCTTAAGTGAGAAACAGGAACAGGATCACATTTGTAAGTTTAAATTTGGCTTTCTTAGAAGTCGTAAACGAAAATTTTAAACTTTTGTGATTCTGTTTCCCGCTTTTTTGTAGTCTTCTGCTGTTCTGCGCTCGGGTTCAAGCCATATTGCTTTGTTTCCGTGCCTGTTGTTTATATTTACGTTCCATATAGATATAAAAGTAGTAAGTAAACATTAACCAAACAAACTGCGCAGTTATCTTTATTGTCGTAAATCATAGTTATCAGACAAATGTCATGTACGACAATAGAGTATTTAAAAACGACATATCGCAGTGTATTTGTTTAATAACGTTAACATAAGATAAAAGTTGTTAAGTTGATTGTCACAGAGGACAAGACGCTTTCCGTTTGTTTTTTTATACGCGCATTTATCTCGTTTTAACTAGCTGTAAACAGTAGTTAGGAAACTTTTTATTTCACTGTTGTTACCGCATCATGTGAAAACCCAGCATGTGACCCTTTTGGTCATAAGAAATCTTTCACAGCTAAGATCATAAGTAGCCGAAGTCTACATTGTTAATGTACATTGATTCTTTTCTGTGTTATTACAGCATACAGGAGGTTCGGTTAAAGGCTGTTTGTACTGTAGTTGAACATGGAGTTAGAGCTGCATGGACTGTTTGAGTTTAACAATTCCTTTGATTATGATGATTACGAGTATATGGAAGAGTCCCGTCGAAGCTGTGGTTTCTTGGCAGTTTTCGTTCCATTTTTGTGTTCTTTGGGGCTGTTATGGGGATTGTTGGGAAACGGACTGGTGCTGGCAGTATTGTGGTGTAAGAGACAAAACTTGAGTGTGATGGACATCTTCATCCTCCATCTGGGTGCTGCTGACGTTTTGCTGGTACTGACGCTGCCCTTCTGGACTGTAGATGCGGTGAAGGGATGGATCTTCGGCACAGGCTTCTGTAAACTTGTTGGAGCCTTGTTTAAGGTGAGACATTGGAATCCATGTGGGAATTGGCTTTATATGTGTTACACTAGTTGATGTATTGGCCTGATCTAAAATTTAATCATAGATCACAATGTATTTTATTTGTATCTATAATTATGTTTATTTTGTCATTCTATACCTATATGGCTGTTATAAAGTCATAACTGTAGGTCACAAAATATTAATTTGTAATCATTGTTCCCTAATGTCTTTTTCATTCATCAGATAAATTTGTACTGTGGCATCTTCTTGCTGGCCCTCATTAGTCTTGAAAGTTACCTGTCCATCGTTCGTGGAGTGCAGATGTTTTCTCGTAAAAAACCTTTGGTGATTCACCTTAGTTGCGTGATCATCTGCTTCGTCAGTCTGCTCCTTTCCACTCCTGACTGGATGTATCTGAAAGACATTGCTGATCCAGCTAATCCGCATAAAAGGCTATGCTATCACGTTTACCCCAATAATGACTTGCGTGTTAACACCCGGATCTTGCATCTTGTTGCGGGTGTCATTTTGCCTGCACTGGTGCTTCTGTGCTGTTGTTCCTGTATATTGCTGCACATATGGCACAGATCTAATGGACCTCAGAAGAAGAAAGACATAAGAATGCAAGTCTTTGCAGCTCTGGTGCTGGCCTTCTTCGTCAGCTGGACACCCTACAACATTACCTTCATTGTGGACACTGTCACCATAACACAATCAAGATGGTGTCAAGAAAAGTTATGGACGGCTACTAATGCAACAGCTGTTGTGGGGCTGTTCTCCTCGGTGGTCAAACCTGTGATTTACCTCTGTCTCTCCAAAGAGTTCAGACAACGCGCAGTGACTTTGCTGAAGTTCAGGGGTTGTGAAAGTGAAAGCGATGATGTTTCTCTTTGGGACTGTGGTGAAGTGAGAACTAGCGCTTGTGTCCAACAGGAGGAACAAAGTTCACTTCATCCTATGAATGACATTAAACAAACAACAATAACCCAGGATCAGGACATAGAAAAAGCATAGATCATGTAGCATTGAATGTTGAACACTGTATTTCCTGGTTTAATTTTTTTTGTGGATAATTTATTCAACTTGAAAGCTTTTGATCAGTTTGTATTAGTAGGTACATAAAGCTATTTGGTGGATGAATGAGAGGCCCCTATGGGTTTTATACAAGTATTCTGGAAAGGTCATTGTTTTTAGGCACAGGAAAAGAAATGGGCAGAAATATGTGTTCTTGTGGCCCACTTGATATACATAGTGGCATTAGCAACACCATTGTCCATAGATTCAAATCAAAGGGAATGCATTAACTGTCCTGGTTGCACTGTAAGTCATTTTGGATAAAAGCATTTTCCAACTGCATAAATGTTCATGTTTAGGTGAATGATACATTTATTGTATATGGATGTGTGTACGGGTGATAAACAATGCTTTGTTATAATCAACAGAAATGGTCCAATCATTTGCACTTTAATATCATCTAATTTCATCAGGGTCATTACTGTATACTGGTGCTTATTTACTTAAATGTAAATTCTGGCTCTGTAATCAAAATTGTTCTGAAAACTTGGGATATTAGGTGTATAATATGTAGGTGATGTAACATTAGCTACAGAAGATTACCACATGCGCATTCAGTCAGTTTATTGCTGAAATATACAATCACCAGGGGCCACTGCCTGGTCATAAAGTTGCATCTGGCTAAAATTTCACATAGTGACTGGAACCTTCGGTTGTGGGGTTGATATGTTCCCCCTGATTATAGTGGTTGCTACACTCCTGTTTGAAAGACTGTTATTAGCGATAGACTGATATATTGGTCAGTATTTGGCCATCTTGAGATAATCTGCATTAGCTTATAACCGTGTCCATTTGATTGATTAGCAGGCGTTTTAGTTTCTGTGTATGTTTTTAAACATTTTTTGGATGAACAATGTGCATTGTATTATGTATTATATCAACAAATACTGACATTGACCATTGACCACCTTCTCCAGATGTATGTGAGAGCATCTAGATGTGTTAACATTATTATCAGCTGTTTACAAAATCTTATTAGTTGACCACTGAGGAACGTCTATAATATAGAGTTTAACTCCTATATGTAGTGGAAGCTAAGTCTGTGGTGGAAAATAGTTTTTTACTGATTATGTTAATAATAATTATGAGTGTAATTAAATTCAATGATTGCATAACAGCACAGACATGTCACTTCAAGAGGTTCAAGTATGAGTCAGTTGTGAAATGATGTTTAAACTGCTGTGGGTAATGACCATAGTTGGAGGAAGCTGTTAAATACATTTTAACATGACAGGCAGTTTCTTGGCAATGAAATGTGATTTGTTAAGGTCATTTGTCTGTAAAAGCTTTGTTATTTCAATAAAAAGAGATGTTAGCAGTGTGCTATGCTGTTTTTATAAAAATGTTAAGTTAATGTGATGAAAAAAAATGTATTTACTATTTGCTGTTTTATTTGTCTTTGTATGTACATTGTTAAAGAGATAGTTCACTCAAATATGACAATTCTTCCATCATTTACTCACACTCATGTGATAACAGACCTGTATGACTTGTTTTGTGTTCCACAGAAAGCGACGTTCATTTTGAACTGTTCCTTTAAATGAAATGGGGTCATGAAGAGTTCTTTTCCCATATTACACAACATTTCCTTTCCAAGTTTTTTCTTCCAAGAGGAAGTACTTTATATTCATCATAGTTCTGTACAGGATAAAACATGGGGAAAACCCTTGTTGGGATTTTCAGGCATATGTTGTTGCTGTACTCATGAGTGAAACCCCAGTATAAAACGATGACATCACATGAGTACAGAGAGAAAGAGATGTTCATTGTATGTACATTAGCCTTTGTGCTGCACTGCCCCTGAAGTGTCCTAAATACTTGAAAGTTTCATCATACAGTACTAACAACAGAAGGCTCATTGTCTGTGGGGGGACCAGAGAAAAACTTGTGTAAAACGCATGTTTGTCTCTGAACAATCATTTTTGTAATACACGTTTCAGTCCAATGGCCTAAAATACCATGTTATCATAAATGTATATTTTAAATGAAAGAGTGAGTTAAGCCGTTACTAAGATGTTGACCCAGTGTTATTGTTAGACACATTACAAAAATAGCCGCGTCTCAGCACCCTGCCCCAGTTCCTTTTCGAAAACAACACTTGTGAAGAGGAAAGAGCAACAGCTGTCATGAGATCTAAAATCATCAATATTCCATCGCATGTTTTTTCCCATGAGTCATCATTATACGAACAAACATGAACAAAACATGACCAGGTGATTTTGTTTGATGGATTAACAGTGTACATTAGTCATACTACTCTTTGTGTAAGAACAGGAAGTGCATAGCATACATTTGCTAGTTTTTTAAATGTGAGAACATTTGCCTTCCTTTGTATGTGAGCTTTGTACAGTCAAATTTAAATGTATGCGACTCTTGCTCTGCTTTACACGCATCTAGTGTGGACTGACAGGTTGTGCTCTTTGCTTAGGATTTGCATCCAGTTTTTGAAAGTTGGTTTCTGTCTTATGGGCCTGCCCTGTAACTACATAACAAAATGAATAGCGTGTATTCTAGCAGATGTGGTGGGGGAAGCTTAAGTGTGAAAGAATAAATTGAATGTCACATGTTTGACCTACACAAACTTGTTTTGAAACGTAAGACTGGTTTGTCAGCTTTTGGTTACTGAGTTAGGTTGGATAATTACAGATCCTGGTTGAGTTACAAACGTGTTCTGTACAAATGTAACACAATAACTTCGACATTTAACACAAATGATCCAACATTTATAAAAGACTAACTTTGATAATGACACTGGGTGACGCTAATGTTCTGGCTATGGTTTCACATTCATTTTGAAACATGACTTCCAGATGCCCCCTAGAGGATTCAATGAAAAAATAAAGATTGAAATATATATTGCGAATGTTTACGTTGTGTTGTGGCACATCCTAATGAGACTTTAACACTGGTTCGTACCTCTCCTAAGAAAACAAAGAAATAATGCTGGGGGGAAAAATATTTTTGAAATAAATTATTTTAGTCGAAAGACAATGTGTTGTAGTGACACCTTGTGGATGCTTGAAGTACAGCATATTATTTTCCTGGCCTGGACTGGACTGGGGCGTAATCCAATACGTGCATAAAATGGTTTACGACTATCCTTAAAATCTTTAATATCTAATGTATACGGGAGGGCATCTCACCGAAATCATTAAAAGTCATTAATAAATCATATAAGTAAAAAAGTAAATCATTACATTTAAAAATCATTAACACAGTAATGTCTCTATTGGATTTATTTATTTTAGTTTTGCAGTATAAAGAGAAAAACTTCAACGTATGAAAGTTATGCTAATGGCTTTGAAATTAGATAGGAAGCTTAAAGTCATTAAAATAACAACAAAATACAAGAACATAAGTACCAAAATTAAAAACTTGTTTAAAAACACAACATTTGCTTTTTATTAGGCTATTTTAAAACACATTTTTACAGCAAAAAAGATATTTAAAAAAATTAATGTGTAAAAAAATATTATACAACTAGCAAATATAATCTAAAGAAACAACCAGTTGAATATAACGTTTCTTAGAAACTAGGACAACACAAGTAAGAACAACCACTTTAAGAACTAAACTATAAAACGTACAAAAATATGTACAGCACCTTAAAATTGCAACCTTAATTTGCCTTTAAACAACCTTCTTAAAAACCGTGAGTTGTTTTTAGCTGACTTTACTAGCTTAAGAAATGCATGAAAAACTTGCAGTAGCTGCCACGTGAAGAAATATAAAAGTATAAACCAACCTCTCCGCATTCTTAATAAAGTGATCCATAAACTTTACAGCAAAGACATGAGTAAACGTTCTTTAAACATTACCCCTCTAAAATAAGACTGGTACTGTGTTAAACTTAAGCAGGATAAGAAGATATATACATACTTCAGTGGGATGGTAATGGGAACGCATCAGAAAGCAGAGGTATGTGAGGTGTCCACTGACTCTGACCATGCGGAGCTCCTCCGTGACACCAACCCTGCTGGGGCCTTAATTTTGAATCCTAGTGGCTTCAAGACATCCAGCAGATGCTGCCGAAACTTCACCCCCACGAAAGCGTAAAGCACCGGGTTTATGCAGCAGTGTAAGTAGCCTAATGTGGAAGTGGCAGTTATGGCTACATCCAATGCTGTGGCGCTGGAACAGGTTGTTTGGTTACTGGAATTGAAACTTCTGGTTTGGATGGTGTCAATGATGAGGGTGATGTTATAAGGCGTCCAGCTGATAAAGAAGGCCAGTACAAGAGCTACGATGACACGCATGGCACGTTTCTTCTGCGTGCCCTGGGAGCCGCGTTGCAGCCGGCGCAAGATGCAAGAGTAACAGTACAGTAGCATTAGTGCGGGCAGAATGAAGCCCACCACGTGATAGAGCAGGCGAGATCCCAGACGCCAGGATTCATTAGGGTACCAGTGAACGCATTCGACTTTCTCCTGACGTCTGGAGTCCTGGGTGGCCACAAGGTACATCCAGTCGGGAATGGAGAGCAGTAGGCAGAACAGCCAAACGGCCAGACAGCAACATTGAATCACCATGGGCTTTTTACGAGAATACATCTGCACAGCGTGGACGATGGACAGGTAGCGGTCAAGACTGATGCAAGCCAGCATGAAAACACCACAGTAGAAGTTGATCTGACGGAGAAAGGTGTGACAATAGATACTGTGAACCTATAGCTGATTTTAAATATGTACTATGGAATGTTTATTCTTAATAAAACAGACAGGGATAGGAGTTGATACGTGGCATATTTTTCACTATATATATATATATATATAGAGAGAGAGAGAGAGAGAGAGATTTAAAAAGACTGTTCTTACCTGAAACAGCGCTCCTGTCAGTTTGCAGAGTACTGTGCCAAAGCCCCACCCGTTAACCGCCTGTGCAGCCCACAGAGGCAGCGTCAGCAGCAGCAGACCGTCTGCTATACTCAGATGGAGGATAAAGATGTCTGTGACATTCCAGCTCAGCCTTTTTTTCAACAGCACTACTAGTACCAGCCCATTTCCCACCAGGCCCACTATCAGCGCCAGAGAGTAAAGGACAGGAATAAAAATGGAATCAAAGTGCATGCTGGCATCTGGACTACACACAACTCCAACGCAGCAGGTCTCATTTTCCTCGCTGTAGTAATAATCACCAGAAAACACCAGTTCTTCTCCAGACACGGCGATTTTTCCTCCAATGTCCATCTGCAGACATAACAACAAACAAAATAATGATCTATTTCATCCATTGTTATTTTATTGTTTGCAAGAGAAAAGTTATCCATTGTTGTAAGCAAGATGTGAACTTTTGCTGAAGTAACATTTTATTACCAAAAGGGGGCAACAAAACATCTAGACAAGCAAACATTTCTCAAGATTAAAGTTCTCTCTCTCTCTCTCTCTATCTAATATATAGCATATTCATCATTAGAATATTTCACTAATGATATTGTGGTTCAGTGTTGTATAATATCGATTAAATTTCACTAATAAGATCAAGAGAGAAAGTTGGTTTGGTTTCGAGACACAATTTTTTAATTCATTCATAGAAAGATGAAATTATAATGAGATTATAGGCAAAGGGACTGACAGTCTTTTGAGGTTATTACATTTAAATAGAGGTCATATCGGTCAGTCCTCAACCACAAAAACGTATGTTAGGCAAAGAATTAATACAGCAAATGGAATAAGGGATAAACACTTCTAAATACATTCTGTCTTTCATTGGTCAAACAACAGTAATATATATATTGGAGAGTTACAGTGTCATATTCTTTTCAGCAAAATTAACTTGCTGAAAATCGTGTCTGCATATTAGGCTCATAGAGAAAATGATTTAATCTTTCAAACCTTACACAAACCAACCTAATAATGCTTAAAGACTTTCAAGAGGAAAGACATATTAAATGTTTGTTTTACAGTGTAAGCATGGAGATGTCCAGCAATATCTCCTGCAGCACATACTCAAAATGACTGTCTGCAGGAGGGGTGAGCAGGAGAACTTCAGCATTACCTTGGAGGGCCTACTAGTCATAGTAGGCTTGCAAAATCTGCCGTAAATCTGTGCTATTCTTCTGGACTCACATATGCATATATGCTATAACCTCACTCAAAATGGCCTTTCAGAAGTTCTTCTTGGAACTTGATACATGCTAGTTTTCCAAAGATTACAGGCACCTAGAGAACAAGATCTTGTCCTGGATTCTTAGAAATGAATGTTATCAGGTTTTATTCTGGAATGTAGTGTGTAGAGAGTGCACAGAGGTTTTGCAAGATAAGTTATCATTAACAAGTTTAGTCTAGAACATGACTTTTACCAAAAGAAAAATAAGAATATGTTCTTTATTGCAGAATAACTGCAGGATTGTCACTGTACTTTGATTACAGCACAAATTATAGAGTCATGGAACACAATGATCAAAAGTTTTGCTTTTCTCCATGACATGCTTTCGTTTTTGTTAATCTTTTAATTTTTGTTAATCTTTTAATTTAATCTTTAATTTTTTTTATTAAAATGTAATATACACCACCTTTATAGTCAGTAATGGTTACAGTACCACAAAAGACATGGAATAGATGTATATTTTAAAAGCAGTATTTTTTTAAAGTTTAAAATAAAAAAGTCAAGAACATTTTAATACAGTTATTTATATTTATAAATATATTTTTAACATATATACATTTTTTAAATTATTTTTAGTTCTTTTTATATTTTTATTAAATTCTTATTTATTTCTTGCATTCATTTATTTTCTTGCCTAAAGTCCACCATTTAAAAACGTGCATTCTAATAACATTATGTTCATCATGTATCACAGAATAACTTATTGAGGTTATTTTACATTATTTATTTAGTAAACTATATTATGTGTAATATTCTTACCATGTTTTTATGCAGATATTGTTTGGTAATATGTTTTTATAGTGTACTAGCATTAGGACGCATGAATCGCAATCAGATGCTTTCACATTCAAATAAATGACTCATTTTAACAGAAATATAGCAAAACCACACTGACTATAGGGCACATTCTTCTTTGATGGCCTGTTACTCATAATACGATTTAGATTCTCATCACTGATTTAAACAAATCTCTCATCACTCTCACATTGTTGCTGATCTAACGTGTTTCTGACATTCTTGGTAAAAGCACCATTTCCTTGAAAACAAGTGTGTAGTTATTGTCAGTATACTGTAGTACCTCCTATGTCACGAACCTATAGGGAAAACCGTTATTTACTGAAAAATGTTATGAAATGCTAATGCTAGAAACTGAAGTGAAATTAAAAGTGATAATTGCTCACTGTCTGGTATTTCTCCTTTTTTTACAACTGTCTTTAAGCACAAATAAAAGTGCCTGTTTCAGTCAGTTTGTCACTGTATTGTTCAGTATTATACAGCTCATCTAACATTTATATGTCCTAATACAACGCCGGAATTCAAGCTTATAGTTGCACATCAACACAAGGTCAACCTAAAGAAATCAAGAGGTTTAATCCAAAGCCATTCAAAGCAATATGCTTATCTGCAGATGTAAAATTAATATTCCAGTAAAAATAATAATGAAAACATTAGTTAAGCATTGATATAATGTGAGTATTAATATGGTACAAAATAAACAGTATCCAAAAAAAGAGACAAATGTAAAAGAATATAAAACTTACCGATGTGAAGTGTGGGATCTCAGAGTAGTCGTCAAATGGCAAAATGATTTACACATTCAGAGCTGCTCAAATAATAACTATATTT
>JAZGTJ010014616.1:0-13998 GCA_036877575.1 Botia almorhae
AAACTAGATGAAGACATAACTGGACATTCTGTCCCTAGACATTTTGTCTCAGTACATAGGTGGGTGTCAATCTTACATCAGTTGATCCTATGCAGAATATGCTGGGCCAAGGATTTTTGCTTTCCTTATCTAGTGGTTCTGTGTGAAATACAGAGTAGTTGGGTCTAACTATTTTAATTATGTCTTACGAGAAAAAAAAACAAGGCCACTTGGGTACCAGGGATATTGGAGGTGTTCAGGGGTGTTTCCTGTTTTTCCTAATTTGGTGTATTTTCCTGTTTTAGCTACTGGGCACAGGATAAAATAGCATCTTGGGCAGACAGTGATGCGCATTTCTTTACATGCAACTGATGTGACAGTGTTACTGTTTTGCTGTGCAGTAACTCTTTAATAAACTTCTTTTATTAAACTTTTACTCCGCTCAATTTTGTCCCTTTTTCCACCACAGTACCAACAGAAATGGCAAAGTATAATGTTACTAATTGCAGCCATAGCAGGGAACAAAATATACATTTACCAGACGCTTTTATCCAAAGCGACTTACATTGCATTATCTTATACATTGTTTTTGAGTATGTGCAATCCCTGGGATCGAACCCATGACCTTGGCGTTGTTAACGCCATGCTCTAACCACTGAGCTACAGGAAAGCTATATAGAAACAACAAGGCTAAAAGTAGGCATGTATATAACGGTAAGTTTTCTGTCTCAGTGGTCTTCCATCCACTTGGTTTTGAAATTCTGTGTATTATCAGTTGGCCTAAATTTTCAGATCTCAGTGAATGCAAAGAACTGTAATAGGGGAAGAGCTTTCATTTTGAGGAGCTAAAGCATTCAGGGCGTTGTAGGTAATCAGCAAAATTTTTAAGTTTATCTGACGCTTGATAGGCAGCCAGTGTAGTGTTGACAAAACTGGGCTAATATGGTCATACTAACTATGGCTGCTGCATTCTGAACCATCTTGAGTTTTTTTAATTAATCTTGCAGGGCAGCCTCCAAGTAGGGCATTGCAATAATGAAGTCGTGATGTCATGAATGCATTAGTTAAATTTTTCAGTGTCTGGCTTAGAGAGCATGGGTCGTAGTTTTGATATATTTGTAAGATGGGAAAATGCAGTTTTACAAATATTGGCAATGTGGTTTTCATAGGACAATATGCTATCAAAAATGACACCTAGAGGCTTTATAGAGCATTCATCAAGAGTGAGGCAGTGTTCTAGATTGTTCTGTGTGGAGAATTTTTGTCCAATAGGTTAAACTTCTGTTTTGTCTGAATTTAATAGAAAGTTGCTAGTCATCCAAGTTTTGATATTGACTATGCATTCTGTTAGTTTGATGAATTTATGAATCTCGTTGGGCATAACAATGAAAACTAACTCCATGTCTCTTAATAATTGCTCCCAGAAATAACATGTACAGGGTGAAAAGTAGGGTCCCAAGCACCAAGACCTGCAGTACTCCATACTGGACTTGTGGTCAGTGTGACACCTTTTCACACACAGCATCAAACTGGAATCTGTCAGATAAATATGATTTAAACCATGCCAGTGCAGTTCCATTTATGGCAACATAATTTTCAAGCCCATTTAGTAGAATTCTGTGGTCAATGGTGTCAAAGACTGCGTTCACGGGAGGAACCATCTTTCTGATTCCTATACTTCCCTTGAGGAAGTGTTGCTGCCAGCATGATTCAGCCCTCCTCATTGTATATTTGAAGTTTAGGTTCCCAGTCCTTGGGGTTGAGCATTTGGCACCTTCATTACAGAGGGTCTCCTGCTTCTGTGGCATTAGTGTGTCAGCACTGACACAGGAGACCGGTGGTTGAGTCCTGTGTCAACCACCTCCCTGTGAATTGGGGTGCTGTACATTTATCAGGGCTCTGCGCTTAGGTGCGCTGAGTTACCCTAACTAGGACCTTCAATCAGACAATCCTTGCCTCTCTAGAACTTGGTCAAAGGACAACGTTTAAGCGCTGAAGCCTCTATCTACCAGCTTCCCTCAGATGTCAGTCCTTGGGTTTGAGTGTTTGGAACCCTCACTTCAGAAGGCCGTTATACAAGCCCTTATGCAGCTAGCCCGATGGCGTGTTGTGCTAAGTAAGCCAACACTGGCATGGGAGACCGGGGTTCAAATCCCATGCCAAACATCACTCTAAGTGTTGAGTGTAACATTTACAGGACCTTGCATTTGGGCAGTGGCCCAGAGAGAGGTATTTTTGTCGTGAGTAGGGTGTTTGAGCTATTGCCTATGGTGGTTGCGCTTCAACATGAACCATGGCGCAGTTGGTACTGCTTTCCCCATAGCGTCAAACCAGACACAGTGTTGAGTTCCCTCAAAAGCGAACGTCTCTTGGTTATGTACGTAACCTTGGTTCCCTGAGAAGGTAACGAGACACTGTGTTGCCATGCCTCACGGACGCCTGTCTACGTCTTCTTCAGACAAAGAAGTTGATGACACGCTCTGCAACTGCTCTAATATACGTGAGAACACACATAATACGTATTGGGTACTGCTGTGCCATGGCTATGTCTGAAATTTGTAAATGTTTACATTTACGCATTTGGCAGACCAAATCCAAAGCAACTTACGGTTTATTAAGTTATACATTTTGTCAGTGCATGTGCTCCCTGGGACTCAAACCCCACGGCCTTGGCATTGTTAACGCAAAGCTCTACCAACTGAGCTACAGGAACACTACAATTACATTAGCGTGATTAGACATGACCAGGGTCTTGTTCCTATCTCAGGGAACTGAGGTTACGTACGTAATCGCGAGACGTTTTGTTTCTTGCCACTTTTACCCTGTTGGCTTGCTTACTAGGGGACTGCTGACATTTAGATTGGTTTAGGGTAAATTCGTAATTTCGTTTTATTATAAAGAACTACAATATATACAATATAAAGACTTCCCAATATATTTCTCCCAATCTCTTTCATTATGCAGTGTTTAGATATTTTATGGTATTATTGCAAATCCCATATCATGATCTCCATGTAAGATGGAACGACATATCTTGCTTACTATGATACCTGTTTTTTGCATGTTAGTTTACTAAATATTGCACAGTCTCAATAAAGTAAATACCATTTTAGTGTTACATACTGTATATTTAATAATTTTTCTGTTTTCTGTTTTCTTTAAATTATATGTATAGCTGCTTTAAAACAATGCAACATTGTAAATAAAGTTCTATTAAATCAATTTGAATTTATATGAAATGAATAGGCCACTTAATGTGGACAAGTGTAAACATGTTGTGTCATGATTGGCTGATGATCCGATCACAGTGATGGGATATTAATGCCAAGAGTAAATGCAGCCAAAAAGGTTGAAATGTTACTCACAATTAAAAAAAACTCCAACCAAATAAACCAACGCATGAAAAAATGCATTTGTCAAATGATTCCAAAGGATCATAGAAGTTTTGGTTGTTTTTTTGTTTCATACCGCAGCAAAAGGTCCAGATTAATGTTTAATTATTATAATATCATTAAACATCCAAAAATATCAAGCACAACAAAAAACATATAGGAAATATTCATTAAATTAAATCACACAACAAACAAAAGCATACAAATAAAAAATAGAGCTTTTTTGGAAGCCATTTTCTTCTCCATTTTTATGGTTTAATTTGGCACATGGCACAATCAGCATGTATACATCTGGTATACATAAATAAATATTAAATATATTTATACATAAACATACATATAGAGCTATTAAAAAGACATTTACTGTGGCCTCAGATTATGGTGTTGAGGATAAAACTTGTACAGATACTAACTTGCTCTGCCTGCTGGCTATTGGTGCTTTCATCTTAATCTAATAATGTTCATTTTTACCATTTCAGGTCAGTGGGAAAAAAATCTTCATAAAAGCCCTATACATATATCTATGTATGCCCATATTTATATATATATTTAATGAAACAGGCCTGCACTGATGGGTAATTCAGTGTACTGCCAGTCTTCAGTTGATAGTAACGCTCACAAAGTCAATGGAATCATGTCAGTTAGTTCAGTTCAATCTTAAGCTATTGTTTTCTCTTGCATGTAAAATAATAATTTAGAATTCTTAAGATTTAAGAATTCTTAAGTAAAATTAGACATATGTAACTATTTTAAAATAACAAAAATTCTATTTTGCAAAGACAGACGACCATAGACGTAGTTGAAACTACTTGTGGTAAACAAAATTAATGTGATGATAAAGAACCCCACCCCCACCCCATCACACAAATATTCAACAAAAACATGGCAGAGGCAATCAACACACACACACACGTAGCTCAAATGCTTCCATTCATACTCAGAATCACGCATACACAAACACACACACATTTCAGTGCTCTGATTATTGTGTGATAGTTATTATTAAGTGTGCATTTTATGAATGTCTGACACTGATAGATAATGTCGTAAAAGATGCACTTTTCTTTAAACAAAAACAATTACTGTATTTTTTAAATTCTCCAGTCTTGTTCCATGGCAAAGTTTAAAGAATGATTTTCTGTGGAACAAAGAAAAAGTTAAAACACCATGTGTGAGGATATGCTGGAGAATGTGTTGCTGTCACTGTTTTTATTCACTGTTTCCACATTTCCTGGAATCCAAGTCGGATCATTACTTTTCTTCCACACAAAACCATCTCAGGGAAAGGTAGTCAAATAAAGCGAAAAAGAAGCTCTTTATAAGGCATTAAAAAATAAAATAAAAAGCAAAACAAACAATATTATGCAGATGTCACCTCAGAGGCCACTTTTTTAAAATAAAATGCACTTTCCTTCGTTTTTTGTTATTTATTCAAGAAAAAGTGATCGCCTCATTCACCCATTCTGCTCAAAAAGGCATTTTTCTTTTAAAATGATGAATAGAAAAAATACTGCTTGAAACGTTCCTCCTTTGCAAAGAAAGCAGTTTTGTTTTGGCAGGTTTGCACAAATTGACATCTGGATAAAACTTGTCACCACTTGTAGCAAATTCAAAATGCTTTTGTGTCCATCATTGTCCTGATTCTCCTTCTCTCATTGTGATGTTTCCATAAAACCTAACACCCCCTCCCCCCTTTTCTCGATCTTCGCAAAGCTATACACGTGTGGTTGAGTGGGAATGTGGCAGGCTGGAGTTGAACCCGGCTGTGAAGGTGTTGTATGGGTGTAGATTAGGCATACCCACCAGTGAGTTGGGGATCATGGTTATGGTGTTTGGCGTCATGAGCGGGATATCATCAGGCGAGCGACGCAGAGTCAGTGTGTAGTCGGGAAGTGAGGCCAGCCGCAGTGGGTCGCTGGCCGGCCCTGCGTCACACTCATGGTGTGTCTGATTGACCTGCAAAGACATGATCTCCTCTTCAGGGGCATGACGGTTGACGTCATTGGTGGCGGTAGCTTGTGGCGGACTGGCCTGAGGGTGCTGCTCCTGACGCCGTTTGTCCTTACGATAGTACAAGGCAGCAAATGCGAGAACATTGAGGAAAAGTAGTGAAGCCCCAACTGCGATAGTCACACTTAATTCGGTTGAATAATCCCGTGGGTTCTCTACCACCAGAGGTCCTGGTTCCTCTTCTCCATTCCACTGTTCCTTCCCACTCTCACTGTTGTAGGCCGGAGACATGGGAGGTCGTTTGGTGTTGAACGGCCAAGCTTTGCCATTAGGGCGTTTGGTGGAAAGGGAGTTCTGAGTTGTCTCGGGTGGTGGCACTTTGGTGGTGGTGGAGGTGTAGTGGAACATATCATTAAGGTTGTAGAGATGAGGAACTAGGTGTTTCCAGAATGCCACTTTTGTTGCACGGTAGTGATCTCGAACACGTGGTTTCAAGCCGATGTGCAGGTACAGCTGGTCCTGAGGATTGTACTTGGACCAGGCCACCTCTTCAAATCGATTTGCCTTAGTGTGGATGAACTTGGTGTCCTGAGGCACTGGTTTATTGGGATCTCTGCAAAACAAACATGATAATTAGTACATCTCAAATTACAAACAGACTCTGCAAGTGTATTGTAAGACTGTTTTGGATAGAAGCATCTATATGACAACATACATACTATTCCCATAAAACTATTGTCTTGAAAAATGAAGACTGTTATTGACATTTCTGAATTTGGCTGGCACTTCAAAAGTGACTTAAAGGGCACTCAAGGTTAAGATTTTATTAGCATGTGTGTACCCTGGGAATCAAACCTGTGACCTCAGCATCAGGGCCTCATTCTACTCGCTGAGCTACCATAACATCTTTTAATATGCTGTTCAACCTCCCAAACTCCCCTCTGAAGTGAAATACCATTCTTGATCAGGTGTAAATGTACACAAGGACACAGCTTAGTTTTGCCCCTGGTGTTTTCCCCAATCAACAAACCAATTAACCTATCACATCCACAGCTGTCCTTCATCATCAAAACAGCACATCTAGCTTTCCTGTTTTGTTCATGTATACAAACACTTGGCACACATAACAAATGTTATGTTACAAATGTTAGTTAAAAATAAACCCATTAAATAAATCAACAGCTTAGATGTGCTTCAGGATACAAGTTGTTTTTGATAAAACAACAACAGTGCATCCACTCCATCCATTAATTGCTTTGAGAAAGCAGTGCAGATTGTGTTAACATTGATAGTGCTGATTGAAAGTGGACCATATTAATTTAAACACTAAAGCAGGGGATGCTGGCATGGAGACCTTGTGTGAGCCTTTGGCCTCCAGGGTCACTTTTTCTTCAATTAGCAAAGTAGCTTTAAGTCTCCTATCTAAGGCATATTGATTTATCATCTGTATTAACATATGGCACATGAATAATCACACAAATACTTCATGGTCTCATGGTTGTTCAGCAGAGTGGATTTAGACAGAAGCTACAACAGAATGCATAAAGACAGCTTGCCAATCATCCAATCATTTTGGGCATCTGGCTCATCCAAAATGGTCTGTAATACCTGGAGACAGCTAATCAGTAGCATTCCCACTTGTCTCAACAGCAATTGCCCCTGTTCCCCTGGAAAATATGCACCATACATCTTTCTGTTGAATGCTGTGAGCAAAAGCTTTTGAGCCAATCACGAGCCGTAAATGTCACCTAACTAAATACTATGGTGCTATGGGAAAATGACAATGCTGGCTGGCACAACAAAAATGCATACAGTGTCAAAACCATTGGTAGTGAGGGTCTTGTACCAGTAAGCCATGTACCAGTGGGGGCTTACTGAACCACACTAACCAGCCAAACCTTGAGCCCTCATGCTCATCTGTCTTTTTAACACAGCATCATTGTGTAACAGCTGGTGAAATATAAATTATTTCTGTGGAAGAACACAGCAACATACATACATACATCAAATAACATTTAGAATTAGAATGATAATATGTGCTCTACTTCTAATTCTACACTGCCTTGTGTCAATCACTTTTGTTTATATTGTTTTTTTTCCAAATGCCTTAAAATGTGACTTGTGGAACTTTTGATCAGTAAGCAATGCCCTAGCAACCACCCAGATCACCATGGTTGCATAGCACCACCCTTGCAACAAAACACAAAATGTTAGCATTAGTTATTTAAGAAAATGTGAATATTTAGACAACCAACCCCTTAAATCAACCTGATTTATCTGATTTAAAGCTTTTGTCTTTTTTAAATAGATCTCCCAAAATGTTATGACATTCACATTATATATTTTCTCCTTATACAGCAACTGAGCTCCATTCATCCCACTAACCCACTTTTTGTGTTAGTGTTAGTCACATTGACTGTGTGTGTGAGTGAGTGAGTGAGTGAGTGAGTGAGTGAGTGAATGAGTGAGTGAGTGTGTATTGTATATTTGGGTGTTTAAAATTTGGGAAAATGAAGGCAGTAAATTAGCTGATAGCTGTCAGGCTTGCAAAGAGAAGAACCCAATCGCAGACAGCGATTTACAAAAAACACTTTATTATAAATAAACAAAGCACAAAACGGGGAAACAAAGGCAAATTCAATACAAAATATAAATAAATGATAATAAACTTAAAACACAATTTTAACATCGAAAAAATCAATTACACTACTAGATTCAAAACAACCAAAGGCGGACTTAACTTAAACTATACAATGAACGGTAAATATTACAATGAACAAAGAGAACAAAACCAATGAGGAACAAGAACAAACCAATAAGGAGCATAAAGTAGAGTAGAGAGTATTCAAAATAGAGAGTAGCAAGACCAGGGATAACGCACAGAAGGAGCACAGATGAAAAACAGAAGAAACACAGAAGAACAAACCAGCATGGGACACCAGACACAAGGGCATTAAATAGACGGAGAACAATAACACACAGGTGCGAGAAATCAAACTGAGCGAGGAAACAAGGGGGCGGGGTAATGACGCGGGACCGGAGAGCACATGGAAGATGTAAACAAAGCCGAAGCCATGTGCCTCCACATAAAATGAATACCCATAGCACGGGTCTAGACTCCGACTCTTGAAACCGAAACCAAGAACAGACAGGACGACAATAGCATTCTGTCAGGTTCCTCTCTTAAACTAAACCAATCAGATGTTTCTCCAGTTCAGTCCACTTGGGTTTGCACAATAAAGTGGTACTTCAGCTTCTATCAGCGCTCCTTGTTCAGATTTCAGGCCCTGAGAGGAAACTACTCTACTGTCATTAAGATTCTGAAACTAGGGTGGATTTACAAAATACCATCCAAAACAAATACCATCGTCCTAAAGAGAGCACTCCTTCCAAAGTAATGTAATGTATATCACAAACTTTTGTCTCAATACATGTGTCCTAGCTGCAAAATAAGACAGGACAAAATTCTACTCATTACTTGTAAATTAAACGGTTATTTTTAGCCATACTAAAAGTTAGAGGGTTGTTCTGAGTAGTTGTCTAATGTAAGTCTTGCACCGCTGCTATAGACATAAAAGACACCTAAAAACAAATTGTTGAGGGTAGGTGTTTTATTACTTTTCCACAGCCCAGAATATCATAGAGACTTGGCAACATTTTATTACTTTTTTATCTGGGCCAAACAACGACCTAGCAAGAACCCAGAACACCCTAGCAACTGCATAGTAATGCCCCACAATACCCTAGTGAGTTTTGAATGGGCAAGCATTACTCACACTTTCTTCAATGTAAAAGCTAGTTTTCTTAGCTTGTTTTTTTAGATATTTTATTACCAAATTAAAGTACATTAACATGTTTGTTACTCCCCTCGAGTTGAATTAAAGGCTCAAGTCGTTCTTGATTTTAACTGACATTTCTTTAGACACAAGACTGTAGTATGTCTTGTACATTCTAGCTTTGCATCCCTTTTCATGTCCCAACAATGCCGTCAGAACTACGAAAGGAAAWACATAGAACTTAAATTAACCCTCTAAAGGTGGGGTTTACACATAATGAACGAAATACATACAACCAATAAATAAAGCGCACATTCAACACGTAAGGAAATACACTTAATTGGCTAATTATACATTAACATACGGTCATGTACTAATACATGTTCACATACGGCAAAGCAGTTAACACGATAAAACACATAACTCATTGGCCTCTCTGACCCAAACCAAACAAAGGAGAAATAGGTTTCCCCCTTTTTATAGTTTTAGTTGAGTAATATGAAATGAATTGACATGTATTAACAAAAATATATATTACTTATTTACTCTAATGATTACTCTGAATATTTTAACTATTTATTGACTTTTTAATTGTAAAGTGCCTATTACAAACTGAAATATGAGAGTTGCCTCTGACGGCAGCTACACTCCCACCAAATCACTTGTGATTTCCAGAATGAAATCATGAACTGTGCTAATCAGCTTCCAGTAAAGTTACAGTCTTGTGGATTGGTCTTATTAAATGAACTGGTTTACTCAGTTTCTTTCCATGGTCATCTAATGTTGAGTCACTAATTAGTAGCTGCACCTTTCGTACTCATCCATCTTGACTTGGGTACACGGCAGTAACTTTAGCCAGCTTCCAATCATTTCTGGGCGTTGTATCGTCTTGTATGATTACTATATCATTGACTTTCGCATTTCTGTTTGTCTTGTGCCACTTTTGTCTTTGTTGTAGGCTCAACAGATATTCCTTTTTCCATCTTTGCCAAAATTCGTTAGCCAGGTATTGCACACGACGCCATCTTCTACGAAGGTAAAGGTCTTGCCTTGTCTTTGGTAATGAACTCCTTTCGGGACTGAAGTTATTTGATTTCTTTGGAGAAGACTAACCTTCTAATAATTGTGTGTTCAGCTTCTTGCCTTTCTTCGAGACTTGTAGCTTTGTTGGTTCTCTTTATTGAGCCCCTAAACTCCTTTACAAATCTAGTAAGTCTTGCAATAGCTTTAACTAATTTTGTCCAGCTGGAGAATTTCAGGAAACGTTCTGCCAGAGAACTCACTGTTGTCAAGGTGTGGTGTACAAGAACTTTGCGAATTTCTGGATCCTCTGTATTAAGTTCTCCCACCTTAATTTCTCCAGTGGGAAGTGAATCTTGCCAAAGAAAACTTGGACCACTAAACCAATTGGAAGCAATGAGCTCTTTAGATCTGAGACCATGATGCAACATACTTCCATTGTGTTGGTTTAGTACTTTCCTTGATGCGCTGGATACGGTTCGCTACGAAAACATGAAAACGCCTTGCTTCATTGTTTATATATCCTAAGACAACTTGCAAAACCGTCCAGAAGAACTCCTGAATATTTTCCAACTCTAGTTCTCCTTTGAGCATGTCACTTATGCGCACTGCTACTACTGCTGCTGACAACTCTAGTCTTGGCACAGTAGTTACCTTGGTGGGTGCTACTCTGGACTTGGCAATGACAAGTGAACCGTGGATTTGTCCTGATTTACTGATTGCTCTTAGATAGGTACAGACACCATATCCTGCAACACTTGCATCCGAAAAATGGTGGAGCTCATATCTCTGAACTTCTTGAAAATCCACTGGAAGATAGCAGCGATCAATCTTGACATAAGCAAGATTCTTTAGATCTATAAGCCAGGACTCCCACCGTGACTGGAGCTCATTTGAGAGTGGTGTGTCCCAGTCTGTTTTGTCACGACACATTTGCTGAAGAATTTGCTTGCCAAGTAGAATGAAAGGCGCCACAAAGCCAAGTGGGTCGTAGACGGAGGCTACAGTTGACATAACTCCTCGTCTGGAGAGTAGACGCTCATTCACAACTACTCGAAACTGGAGATGGTCTGAAGCAACATTCCATTTAACCCCTAAAGCTCTTTCAATCGTTTGCTCACCCAGTGCGAGGTCTTGGTTTCTTACTGTCTCTACACAATCTTCTTTAGGGAGAGAGTCAAGAACTTGTGGGCTATTGGAAACAAACTTGTGCAGTCGCAATTTTCCAGTACTGCAGAGTTGTTTCGCTTTATGGACTAGCCTAATAGCCTCTTCTTCTGAGTGGAAACTGATAAGGCCATCATCCACATAAAAGTTTCTTTCAATGAATTTTATAGTTGCTTCACTGAACTTGTCTTGACCTTGTGCCGCAATGTACTTGAGACCAAAGTTTGCACAGGCCGGCGAAGAAGCGGCTCCGAACAAATGAACTCGCATTCGGTAGACTGAGGGACTTAAGTGAAAATCTCCATTGTCCCACCACAGGAAACGGAGGTAGTCTCTAACCTTCTTCACTTCCCTTGAGTGCATGGAGGGATGTTACTGGGTTGCACGGTATCTTGGCTTCTCTTGTGACGAAGTCAACAAAGTTACTGAATGTTGGAAAGCAACCGTGTTGCTCTTCAACCTCAATGACCTTTCTATTCCATCTTGCTGTTAGCCAATCAGGAAGCTTGCTTAGTAATTTCTGATTTTCGCTGCAATCATTTAGGACATCAAGACTCTTGATTTGTAGCATAGCAGCTTCACAGCCTCTGAGAAAGTCAGAGAACTCTCGTAACTCAGCACTGTCCTTTGTTCCGATCTTTGGCCATGAAGTTAGCTTATCTCTGAAGGCTTTGACGATTACAAATGAACCTCCATATCATTCCTCCAGAGTGTCCCATGCAGCATAGTATGCTGTATCCGTACCCAGTAAAAAGTAACTCTCGACAGCTCTTCTGGCTGGTCCGCCAACATACTTGCGGAGATAGTAAATCTTTTCATTGACTGGAATGTTTTTCCGGTCTATTAGTGTCTGAAAGGACATTTTCCAATCTTTGTACTTGAGAGAGTCACCATTGAAAACAGCAGGCTCTGGTACTGGTAGACGGCTTATATTAATGGAATCTGCTAATGCTCTAGCCAGTGCGGTGGTGCTATCTTCTTGTGTAGCATTGGTCGTAAGCTGCCACCTTGTGGTCTGTGGTGGAGCAGAAAACTGTTGCAGTTTTGCAATAGGTTGTGATGGTGTGAGCGGAAGTTCAGGCAGACTTCCTAGCTTAGTAACAGCTTTTCTTTGTTTAACATTGTCGTGTAGGAGGTCTGAGATTTCTTCATCCGAGTTGATTTCTTGCTCATACACTTTCAGTCGTGCTTTGGCAGCATTCATTTTCTTTATAGTTTCTAGTCGTTCTAGCTCTCTTCGCTTCTGTTCCAATGCCTTTAGTTTTTCAGCATTTTCTGCTTCTTGTATTGCTAACCTTTGTCGGTTTTCTGCTTCGAGGGTTTCAAGCTCGTTTCTTTCACGATCCAATTCCTCCATAACTTTCAGAGTGGCTTGGGTTGCAGCTAGTTCAGCTGCTGCTTCTTGTTTCTTTAAGGACAACCTGCTTGAACTTGAACATGTGCTTCTTGAACCTTTATATTTTTGGGACGCTGCTGAGATGAACACTGAACCGGCTTCACTCCAGCGAAGTGATCTTTTCGCTGGATCCTTTACATTTCCTTTGTCTGCAAGACATTCTTGAGCTAGTTGTATAAGCTTTTGAGAAACAGCACCACATGTGTCCACTCTTCGACGAGTGTCTCCGTCAGGAGTTACATGACCGCGCAGCTTGTCATAGGCTTGTTTTACTTCTGCTGAGGTATATTGGATCTGGACAATATGATCATGTAATCTTGCACTAACCAGTTCTTCAAGTGCCCCTTTAACTTGATTAGCAGCAGTTTTTTATTGACTTTTTAATTGTAAAGTGCATATTACAAACTGAAATATGAGAGTTGCTTCTGACGGCAGCTACAATGTTATTCTGTAAAATCTGGAACATACTGCATTCAGAAACACAGCTTATTATATACTGCAGTTATTGGATAACCACATACCAAAGAAAATAAAAATCGCTGAAAAAATTCTTTGGCTTTAGGGTCAAAGCACATTAATTATAAATGTTTACGAAAAAAGTTATTGATTTAAACTGAAGGTAGTGCATGTAGCTTTTATTTTCAAGTTTTATATCTAGACATTATTTATTTAGCTAAAGGTGTTAGAGGATTTGACAAGAAGATCCCTTTTAAATTGACTGCTGGCAGACAATTCGATCCACAAATTTCATAGATCATCAAGAGTCATGTTTGTCTTATTTTTAAAAATTAAGCTATAAATAATTCCACATTTAAATTTTAATTTCAAGTATTAGTCATGATTAGAAACTATAGCAGAAAAGATCTAATATGACAAGGTTAAAAATAACCAATAACTAAGAGTTAATTTGATGGAGTTGCATTGTGTAACGGAGATGCTGATCCATATGCAGCAGTTTAATATGTAGAATATATGAACAGAGCAATGAAGACAAGACAAAATCAGATTGAATAAACAGGCAAGGGTCGAGGCAGGTGGCAAACAATCAACAAGCGCAAAGTCCGTAGCCAGAACAATGGGTTTTAGCATACTTGCATATGTTGCAAGTATGCACTCTAAATAGAGCAGTCCAAAAAAATGGAGCGTAGCATTAAGTTAACAAAACTAGAGGCATTCTGTACAGCATGGAAGGCGAAAATGTTCAATTACCGAAAAACCTTAAAGGGTCACAACACCCTAAAACACATTTTTTGAGTTGTTTACAGATATATACATGTTGTACATTGCTTAAAACAGTAATATATGTCACTAAAAATGT
>JAZGTJ010014618.1:0-13997 GCA_036877575.1 Botia almorhae
AATATAATCAAAATATAAGAGTCACTGTCACAATATGAATAAAGAATTCTTTCAGATAGAAAACTTTCCCAAATACATGATTCATGTTGTTGTGCCAACACACACAACAGACTACATACCTTTATTTTAAGCATAGTAATAGCTATGTACATATTAATGCTATTGATATAGTGTATATAGACATTCCCTTTCGCTGCTTCTTTCTCCGCTTATCTGCCAAAATTGTCTGCTGAGCCTTTTTAGTCAACGCTTTATCTTACTTATTATAAACACTGTTTTAGTCAGGTCATCAATTACAACCTGATTGGCTGATTGGGCCTTTGTTTGAATTCTGTTTCATTACACAGAACGTGGAATGTTTCTGGCTTCCCTTTACAAAACTATGTTGTTCATAATGTATCAAACTGACTGCCAAACTCTTTCTCTTCTGACCATCTGCTCAGGAATTTTCACATGACAGACAAAAGCTCATTTAGAGCTACGATAAACACATTCTTTGTCACAATACCCAATCTTTAAATAAAACATTTTATGATAAATAACTAGCCCTTGTGTTACCGTAGGCTACCACAAGCAATGTTAAACAGACTCTGCTGGTTTTAGATAAATGGTACCAGTTGAGAGTTTGAATACTGGATATTTCTGTGAACTGCTGAAACGAAAAAGCAGTGTAAAGCTTTGAAACGCCAGATAATATTACACCCAGGGATTTGCCGCTCATGAGAAGACTATTGCTTTGAGAAGTGTACCAAAATTCAGCATGACTTGCAAATGAGCTCAGACATCTGTGGGCAGAACGCTCTGCTGTGTGCTGTAACCTTATATTGAGCTGCAAAATAAAAATCTCACCCTTCTGTTCTTAAAGTTCTAGGTGAGAGGGCATGTTTGATAGAGCTGTGTGGATGTTTACAATAGACATCCAAATAAGTGAGAACACAAAGTTAAAATGTGTCAGTGTTCCAAATTTCCAAATGTCCAGTGTTCCATTTACAAAACCAGTTGTTTTGTAAATAAATTTTTTGAATTTCTTCACATCTTTAGATCACTCTGGGATGCTGACTCTGAGGTAATGGTGTTTGTGCCGGGTTTATCAGCACCTCACTCCTCTCTCACTGTGTATGTTCCACTTGAAGGATTGAGGTAAATTGAGAAGGAATATATAGGATAGCCGAGGGCAGCTCAGGAGCACAGAGCGTCTGAGGAACACTGACGGCAATAAGCAGCGTTTGGCAAGCTACCAGAAAAAGTCATCAGAAGAAAAAAATCAATTGGCCTGAATTAATTTCCATCAGCCATCAGATTTCCAACAACTCATGAGCGAGGCTTATTGTCACAGTTTTAGATTAACTTTCAAGTATTCATTGGAGATTGCGGTGGTTTATTGCAGAGAGGGATGTAATAAAATATTCAACAAAGTTCAAGGTATACTGATTGTAAAAGTTTATGAATGTGTCATTGGAAAACTCCTTGATCTACCATTAATCTAAATGGAAGGGGACATGGTGTTCCCCTCAATGTCTTTGGTGGATATGGCCCATTTATTGTTGTTGCTTTGTCTCAGACTCATAAACTTGAAGTAACAGGGTGTCAACAGAGAGGCATTTAATGAGAATGCGTCCTGAGGGAGCTGTTCCAAAACTTTATTTGGGGAAATCATGGGACCCCATTTGGCAACACCGCCCAGATGAGAAACACCTGTGAGGGTCTTATCACATTTATTTGTCCTTTGTGAATGTTTTGCCCCCTTTGTGGAGACAACACCAGCAAGATAAGCGCTGATGTTGCACAAAGGTCAACAGAGCAGAACAGTATGTGACCCTGAGGACAATGTGTCTTTTACGTTCAGGTAGAACTGTTTCGGTCCATTTAAGAGAAGTTTAAAATGCCACAGCAAAACTTCTGTGTGGAGGCCACAAATAGAATGATATCTCTGTCTCCCCATTTCTCCTCATTAAACTCTCAAGGTCACTGAAATCTGCACTTAACCCCCAAGGGTTGCATCAGTCAGGAAATACATGCAGGAGCATGAGAGAGCCACGAGGGGAGCAGGCATGACAGGAGGTGTTTGGTGGACATATCACGGCCCATTGCTGCACATCTGATTTCTGCCCACCTTTTTAAATGCCAGGCCTGAAGGTGTTTGAATAAAACATCGGCCTGCCTGCTTGAGTTCACCCTCAGCTCTGGGTTCACACCCAAGGGCCATCTAATAGCACTGACCTCTGTTCACATTAAGAGCCAAATAGGTGTCACATCACATCCACCTCATCTTCTGACGGCCCTTTAATATCCATCCCAAAGCGCCACTTCACTTTCAAACACACAAAGGAACTAGCTGCTTGACCCCTGCCAACCTCTGTCACTCATAATACAGTCCATGAATCTCAAATGTTCGGAGTAATTTCTTATTCTTTCATCAACCAGATACAGAAGTTCATGATGACATTGCTGATAAGCAAATCGGCGTGTCTCCAAAATAGATGTTTGCGGTAATGATGAGTAGTGATGGACAACATGGCCAGTGCGGCCAACCCTCATTAGCCGTCTCCAGTCTAAAGCACCGAGCATGTCAGCACAGCGTGAACTCTCTGATAATCATTGGCCATGGCCCAGCCCCACTGTACAGCCAGCACAGTAATGGACACATCAGATGGCATCTCTGTGGAGGCAGGGTGATAAGTTACTTTAAACAATAGTGCGGGTTGTAAAGGGCTTATAAAGTAAGGTGCTTTTGTACAACAAGAAACTCATAGGGGACAAAAATATAGGGGACACCAAGGCTCTGGTTGTCACACTTTTTCATCTCTAAATATTTATGAAGGGCCTGACTTTTGAAGGGCAGTATCTGTATGGTTTCAAATCCTACAGCCTTGGCTACAAAAAATATTAAATATATTAACAGTAATATCTCAGGTAAAAAAAACAGTTCACAAAACACACTTTGATGTTTTGTGGCAACACGCAGGGCAAAATGCAACATACAATGTATAAGACATGAGTTCAGCCATCACAACAGTCTATTAAAAGTTTTTAAAAAAAAATGAAAAATAAATAAAAAAATTAAAAAGTAAAATAAAAAAAATGAAAAGTAATAAACAGCAGTATGCAAACGTGGTTTTATTGTGTTGACAGCCAACAGCTTTTTCAAAAATACTGTAATTTAAGTTTCAATCATAGCTTTCACAGAAATTATTTGTGAAAAGCTATGAAAAGCTGATTTGACAGTTGTAAACTAGGTCTCTGAAACGACATGCTGGAGAAAGCGAACATTTTTCTAATTGGACTGTTGCTGTAAAATCGTACAGTTAAAGATAAAGCTCCTGTTACAACCCCTCATGACATCCAGCCTTCATCTTACATCATATCACGTTTTTCAATAAAGAGAAAATGAATTTCCTCTCAATGGAATACTTTAATATAAAGCAGTATTCAATCAACAGGACACATTAGCCCAGGTCAGGCGTCATTCTGCTGTTCAATTTTCCCTTAAAATCTTGGGATATTATAGTTGTTCTGGTTATTCCAGAGTGTCGAATTTCGATAATAAAGATGAAAAATGTTGAACATAGCTCTATTCTTCTTTGCCCCTCCAAAATACATGCATTGTGTCATATGGCAACTCAGCCGCTATTGTGCTTTCCTTTTAGAAGCGAATGAGTCATGTCTCTGATGCTTTCTCTGCTTAAAATAAAGCGTTCTCATTAATGGGAACAATGGCACATTGAAACCTAACCAAAATATGCATGTGGTGCAGAAAGATCTGTCAAATGGGAATCCAGAGGCAAATCATTTTTAGCTTTGCGAGCAGGATCCCTCTTGTCACTGCTATTTCTAGCTATAGCAAGTAAGCTTGGATGGAACGGAAAGTAGATTTTTGAAACAGAAGTACTTAAACTTTGAATTGAGTATTTGTCTGGGGTCTTCAAAATTAATATGCATCCAATTAGGTCTTCAAAATTATATATGCATGCATGCATGCAACTAATTAGTTGCAAACAGTATAATTATACTTGCATATATTATAAATACATAGTTGAATATATTATATAATACATTTTTTTCACGTACAAATAAAAAGTTGGGTTTGATGCCTTTATCCAGTGAGCATCATTGTGACTTTCTTTAGGAATAAACGAAATTTCCTTATTTTCCATAATTGTACATATTTAACTTTTCCTTTCCTTGAACCACAAGATATTAAAACTTATAAATGTCAAAGCAGCAATTAGTCGTAATTGAGGCTTGTTGATGAATTCATGATGTGAGTTATGGGGAGAGAGGGTACGGACGGAGCTATTTGCAGTGCTTAATGAAATAATGGTTATTAAAATTCATTTCTAAATGAATTGTGATCATTGGTTTTCTGCATTGAATTATAAATGGCAGCTCAGATGTGAAGCATCATGAGCACAACATCTGCCGTGGGACATACTGTACTGTGCATTTCAATTAGTGTGGCCCCCCCATCCCCTAAAATCTTATTGGTCAGCTGTACTAATTGCAAAGTGGTCATGTAATGAATTTGAAGTTGGCAAGCCCAATGCTGTACCTACATACTGTACATACATTATCTATGTAACACTGCCAGCAGTAGAGACCACCAAGCACAATTGTAGAAAAATAATTTAATTCCCTAACACTCTTTCCTGTATCTCTCTATCTCAGAGAGAGATACAGGAAAGATTCTGTGATACTCTCACAGAAGCGAGCCAGTCAACAAGTAGCCAGGGGTCAGGCCTACCATTTGATTTGCTCTTAATATGTGCTTCCAATACATATGCTATTTGACGAGGGGAGTTTAAAAAAATAAAAGAAGAGCTTAATAAATAATTAAAGCTATTAACTCATGGCCTGATTTCCTCATCAGAATCAAATATTTATTTTACGCCCTGGGTCACGACTGTGCCTGGCTTTAATAGATTCTGTCATGATTTTTTATGCTTTACCCCACGTTTAATTTATACATGATGTAAAAAGTTGTCATATTTACATACCATCATATTTGCATATTTTTTTATTATTCTGCAGGGGTCACACAGTACATCTAAGCACGTATATATACTCACTTAAAAATATGACAACAATAACTAAGCAAAGCTGTATTTAAAAATACACTGCACTTAAATTGCTCGCATTGCTAAAATGTCAGCAATGCACCATATATTAGAGCCTTGATTTGTTGTTTTGTAAACAATACCATTATTATAAATATAATTTATTTTATCTATATAATAAAATCTGCTGCACACATACAGTGTAAATGTGTGACTCAACAGGCATCCCTTATCGTTCTTTTGTCTTGAAATGTGAGAAAGCACGGAGAGTAGATGGTATACTGCAAAGATTTCAAGTTAATTGAGGCATCATTTGGGGTTCATCAGATCCCACACTGGCAAAACGCCCTGAAGAACCTCAAGGCATGCTGTACAGATCTCTCAAATATTCTATTCATGTGTGCCTCAAAACCTTTCGTTTAGGATGGGATTACTATAAGAACATTAGTTCCTGCAGGGACTAAAAATGTTTCTCAGAGAACTGAAAAGGTGCATAAAGGTTCTCCAGAGGGTTCCTCCAGTGTGGCATCTGAAGAACCCTAAATGCTGTTTCGAGAATATAAATTTCTTTTTTATGTCAATTGTAGTAACTTGCTTAACATTCTAGGTGTAGGCATTACTCTGCTTGCATCCTCGCAAGAATGCCCTGCCACTTTGGCATGACATCATCAGCACATATGCTACAATTAGATCAGTGTCTGAGACAGCAGTCTTTTAGATGTAAATACACTGTTAGAAAGACATTTTAATTAAATGAAATGGAGTCACGGTAGAACCAATGAAATGGAAGCTTTACTGCAACATGCACAAACTGTTCATTAAGTTCTGCTTCTGTTTTGCATGGTTCAACGCATCAACATCAGCATCTCAGTCAAGATGAAAAACAACTCAAATAAATGCAATATCTGTGTGCACATGCAGCATAAGACAAGGAAAAACCCTGCACTTTGAAGTGCTAATAGATCAGATCATTACCCAGGCGACGCTGTAGTCTTGACAGACGACTGGGTTCACGAACGCAGAGGAGTTTTGGCAACAATGTGTTCTCTGTGTTTCAGAGGAATTAACGAGCCTGCTCTGTTGGTCTCCTTGTATTTCGACTCTCGCTTGTTAGCACACATCATTAATGGATTTGAGGTGTCTTATGAGCAATAAGCAAGTATCACACAAATCCCCTTTTCATCCATGTTTTTGCACCCTTCATTTGTCCATCTGTTAAAGACAACGGCATTACATAGCTGCCTCACAACAGCTGCTACTATGATTGATGTTTGCATAAGAAGTTTCAGCAGACAAAGCATGAAAAGGGGAAGCTGAGGAGAGCCAAAGTCCCTATCACTCCTGCAATCCAAATATGAGGCTTCTATTTGGTTGTATAATCACAGCAGGGAATGCATCACACAGCCAGATGACATGGATCTCTGTGGCTGTGCCTAGAGTGCCCCCTGCTGTTTAACAAAAAAGCCTTTGTCTGCAACATGATTAGAGTGGCATTATTTTACAAGAAACATGTTACATGAAAACACGCAAGATCAAAATCTAAGAGAAAGCAAAAGCCAGCCTGGTTTTCTATTCTCTTTCTTTCATTACTTCCATCAAGCCAACCTCTAAGGTCAATGGTTCACTTTGCTGAAGCATTAGAAATGAATCAAGATGAATCACAAATGTGAGCGCTGATAATTTAGTGCTGGATCTCTATTGTTTCTCCTCAGACAGCAGTGAGTAAATAATAGAATAATGAATAGATGAAGAGCAAATGGAAACTTGTTTTACTGAAGTCAGATGTCCTGCTTGTCAGATGTTTCTCCTTAAATGGAATCAATGGAGTTTCGAAAATATCTTCCGCTTTTTCAGCTTGAAGTTTGCAAACTCAAAAGTGAGAGATCTCAATATTAACTCATTTCATCAGATACTTCCCAGACTAACCAATTTGAGCCACACAATCTTCATTAATTTTATAGCTCTGTACTTCTATAAGTCAACAACAGTCTGTTCATGTCTGTTATGTCTGATTTTATTTCTCCTACATCAAATAAAATTTAGACAATGTTTATATTTCAATTAAGCAACACCAGGTGTGTCAAGTCCCCCGGGACATGAAAAGCACTAAAAAGTTCCTCTGCTCCATTTCCTGGATTCATTACAGCACATCTTCAAATTCACCTGTTTTTCCTGTTTCCATCCAATCCACCATATGAACCTGAGGCAGAACAAAGATTCATGTGTGGAAACACCCTGCCTGTCGAGCTTTCTTTATTCTCCTGCTCAAGGAGATGATCAATTCTTGGAAGGTCTCAAAGGCTCTGTTAGTGCAAAACCCCCCGCCAGTACATCTCAATTGCACACTAAACCAGGTCGGTGGTACGATGGCATCAACCAATAATACATGCTGCCTGGCAAGGGGCGGAGCCAGCTGTCCAGCACACACCTCAAACCCAAATCTGATTGAACCCACCAACCTTAACCCTCCATATCAGCAGCAGTAATCTATCACAGCAGCTGCTGGACTCATAATAAAGACATGCTGGTTGTTAGGTTGCGTTGGGAATGTGGTCATTTGATGCTGGCTTTGCTTGCAGTATACTTCTGGCCAGTGTCACCGTCTGTGTATATTTCCTGCTTTGTACGTTTGGGTGGCAAATCAATGCAACTACACCAGCGGAATGATGTATGTAAAAGTACAGTAAATACAGTATGGCTGGTTTCATATGGCACACTACAGCTACACTTTGATACAGCACAATTTACTTTTAATGAGGTCAGTGTGAACACGGTATGTTAATATGAGCATTGAAATAAATCCATGTTGATTCCACATATATGAAACCATACTAACTGTTCTTGCTTACTAGCCTGGACGAATAAGGTTGCAGACCAGAGCACTAAATCACAGCTGCAGTAGAATGGTTAAGTGCTGAATGTGATCACAGGTCAGCCAGGCAGGAGTATTTTATAGTAACAGCAGGAAGTGTCTTTATTGAATGATTCATCAAGCGATTGGCATAGAAGGAGGGCTAATATAGACTCTCTCAGCACACAATGAGGAGGTTCAGTCTTTCACAGCTTAAACCTGCTGATTTTGCCATTTGAGAATGGCAGTAAATTAAAAAAAAATGTGTAGAACACCATGTTTCTGCCATCACTTTATTTATTTCTCATTTTTCTGTATTTCTGGATCTCATGGCAGACGATGTCTGTTATTTTATAAAATTATATATTTTATAAAGGAAGGCTTGCATGTAAATATACACCCTGACTCATGCACCGTTTATTGATGTTATTTCCTCCTAAATCTTTTACAAGCATTTTATAAGAAATCTCAGGTGGTCTCAGGAGTTTGCAATGCATGGGAAAAGCTGATATTTTCATGTTTCGCCACATAGAAATCGGGCTTGTGGCACAACTTACCCTCAAGTACAAATGTGAGCACTGATCATCCATTCCAGTTCATTGCATTTTACATTGTGAGAGCTTTGTTATACAGGAGGATAAAACATTTATGGAGCAATTTATGCCTGTTTCACCAGACTAAACAAACAAAATGGAGACAGATTGAATGGCCACAATGACATGGACACAAGCTGTCCAATGTTCAAGTTGTCCATAATTTTCATTGATGTCGTGAACTTGTTTGGATAATTGGGCTGTCAGTAAAGTCAGCTAACCCATTAATGACAGTCTTTTCCTGTTTTCAGAAGTCCACGGGCCGCACCATCATAGTTGTCATGGTTGCCATCCAGCTCGGCCCTTTCCAATAGTACCACTTTATACTATTATAGCGCACCACATTGGAGTTTCCAGAATAGTAAATCCCATTGAGATTGGATGGCCCACAAGCTTCAAACCACCAGCCTGCAGGGACAAAGGGTAGTTATTTCAGTAAGTTCTTCATTGGGTCAATTTGCCCTCACTAAAATTAAGTGGGTCACATCATGAAACATTCAATTTTCCTTGACCTTTCAAAATGAAGTTTGTAGATGTCCTATAACTTCGCACAACTAAAACTAAGCTGCAAAATTTTAAAAAAGTACATAAGCACATGACTACCCACATTCTAGTCATGTGATCTCAACGATGTTGGCCCCCAAAATGCAGCCCAGCTCCACATAAATATACAAATTTTATAAGGCTACAAATATGACTGGTGTATTCATTTCAGATGGGGGACATGATTTAGAAGTACTATTCATTGCTTTAAGTGTAATTTCCATCCAAAATTATTTGGCAAAATTTAAAAGGAAAGTTTTAAAACTATAGTAGCAAACAAACATAAAGAGATTGAGAAACTAATGTGACATAAAATGAAGAATATTTGTGGTAATCTATGTTTAAGATTACAAGTATAGCTCAGGGAATACAGTATGTTATAACCCTTTAAAACCTTGATGAAAATCCTCAGAAATGATAATAAAACCAAATCTGGTAATTTCAGGCATATTCTGTTTAAATCAATGCCGTTATTTAAGACAGCTGAACCTGAACTATTATTTTATTTTGATTTAATAGGCCACCTCTACTTTCTCAGTTGCTATGGAAATCCTTCATATTGCAACATCCTGTTTTGGATGATATAGGTACATTGGAAAGTTGTTGTCATTTGATGATACAATTGGAGAAAAGGTTTTAATGCTGTATAATGGCAGACAAACAAAAGATGATACCTCCAGTGGCCATTTGAGCACACTTGCAGCTACACTGGTCATTGTCTTGATCCTTAGTGCTGAACATAGTGCCTGAGTGGGTGAGACTACTGGTGCGTCCAGCTGTACCACTGAAACCCCTTACATGGATACTGGGGAGAAACAGGAAAATGCTGCAAGTTAGTTATGGGGCATAGTTGCACTGAATATCTCAACACACAGCACATATAACATATAAGATGACATAGCATAAGATACACAATATATCTGCTTGCTTACTTACACAACTAAGACATCTTCTTATCAATATCATTCATCATATTATCACTTAACATTTCTATCAGCCAGTTATACCTTGTAAATAAAAAGGTCCGAAGCTTCTCAAGACAGCTTTAAACGTTGGGTAGGCAATTTCGTAATAGCTATCTAGCGATAGCAAGATAGCTTGAAAGCATAAGATCTCACCCTCCGTTCAGACTACTCTATTCCACGCCTGCTCCCAAACACATGAATGAAAGATTGTCTGAGCAGGCAGGGTGCATGGGGGTATACAAATACATAGTTTGACAGGCAAGCAGGATATCCTATCATCGCATTTGGACCGAAAGCAATCATTGGACATTTTATGGTCCTGCACCTTCTACAGAAAATATAAATATAAAAGAATTTAGACAATTTTACTTAGTGATTGAGTACTTAGTGATGAGGAAATCTGCTTCTGGAAAAAATCTAAAATGTAAAATTCCTTTAAATTTTATCATACTTTTTGGCGTTTATTTTGGGCATCCAGGTTAAGAGTTGGCATTCTTTAATCTGCTCTGACATATATAATATTTTAGATAAATTCATTTAAATTCTATAAATTGAAGGTTTGCTATAACTAAACTTGTTGCTTTCTGTTCATTATGAATAATCAGATTAAGGTGTCTACATCAATTATATCCCCAATAATTAGAACAGCTGTGAGCCTGTTTTAGATATTCCTAAGAGACTTCTCTTTTTCCTTTCTTGTATCAGAACACTCAGTAATGTGCATTACCAGGCATTCATCCTTCATTATTCACAATCCATTGTTGACTGTCTCACCAGGAAGGATTGTGAGTGATCAGCACACACAATGCCAGGGAAGGACCACACAACTAGAGACTGCAGGAGATTGTTTTGGCTGGAAAACATCCATGCACCATAGGTTGTTGGGCTGGTTAATCCTAAATGTGCCCAATCTTGAAATGAAGCCAGTTTTTTCAGCATGCTAATAAAATGCAGGTTTGCCATATGAGGTAAACAAGAAAACAAGCATGGTGGGATTTGGCTAGTGGTTGTTTTGTCATTTCCTTACATGTTTACACACACACAGAGTTGTTCTATTTCAGTGTACACTTTCCATTTTGGAAGCTTAGTCTTCAAAACCAGAGTTGTAATCCAAATCATTTATTTTGAGTTAAGTTTAATTGACTGATTCTGGTTCACTTACAGTATAATTTTGCCCTTAAGCAGTGTTGCATGTTTAATTGAATCCCTTAAGAAAGGTGTGAGGTTTGTTTAACTTAGATGTTTTCTGGCAAAGTTTCATGTTTGAAGTGTTTGCCCTGTTTTTTTCTGGTAGGCAGATCTGGTCCTGAAGTTGACTGACCGGAGCCCAAGTGATACAAAATGAAAATTGTCAATTTTCCCTAAACTGATTCTGATTTATGGATTTAACCACAAGAGTCTTTGTATTTCTTATCCCAGAGAATGACATAACAGAAGCCAAAACTTGAAATAAAATGTTTAGGTAATGATTTAACAGCTTGGAAATGCTGCCAAGTAATTTACTTCTCATTCACACTGCACATTCTAATCCAAATTCTTATCAGACTCTGGATAACACATTATGGAATGTTTCAATACTGTGGACCATTAGATACAGAACAAACTCCACTTAAATGACATTCAATATAAAAATGACTCCCACGATATTTCAAATATTTCAAATCTTCTTCAAAAAGTCAAGAACATGGAGCCACTGGTACCTGTATTTCTTTTCTTCTCCATCAATGTAGAAGTGGTCATATTGGGAATAAGCCTGATGTCCATCTGTGTCTTTAAGAAGGACTTGGAGACTATAGTCTTTAGATGTTGTAAGCAGATGGATGACATCATTTCCTAACCAGTGTTCTCCCGATGGATCACCAAATCCCTACACATGTGAAGAAATGGAAAGAGAGAAGGTTGTTGGTATTTTCTAGACATACACCAAAAGTTTTGAAAGGCCCTTAAAATATCCATACAACATTTTGAGATTTGATTTCATAGCAAACAAGTAAACATTTCTCCTGCTGTAAACTGTTATATTTTGTAACTAAACACATTTTCAACTGTTTGGACCAGCAAATGAGATACAGTAGCACATTTAAACACTATGAGATGTGGTAGTTCGGTTGGCCCCTCAAATGTTTTACTGCACATGCTACACTGTCAACAATCTACAGGGGTTTCCTACTCCCACGCTCCATCTGAGGCCAAATATTTATCATTCACTTGTAAAAACATTGTTCTTCGAAAACAACAAGAGTAAAAGGAAAACTAAACAAAACTTGTGCTGCTTCATGCTTCGCAAGCGGTTTTGCATTCCCTTAGTAGCCACGGCAATTTGTTTTAAAGTAGCCCAGGTGACACAAATTACACAGTTTTTATTTTTAAAACTCGACAACAGGTTATTTTCGAGTCCCTAAAGTTAGCACTTGAGGGACTTACTGTATTTCTGCATTTAGAAGACGGTGCTTTCAAACAAACCTCTTCAAAATGAGTTATGCAGATGAGTGTTACTAACAATGCTTTTTTGAAGTGTGCTCTCCTGCTTTCTCTAACTTATTTTTAAACAACGGAAGCAGCGTATGAATAATGATGTCCTACTTGAATTCAAAATGTCTTCTCATAATTTCTCCCCTTCTCAAGATTTTAAACGACCCTGAGTCAAACAAATATAGACTCATTCTACAATTCATCTTCACTGATAAGAAGGTAATGCAGGTGTAACAACATGGGAGACATCGGAATGCAGCGGCGTCCAATCAAAATGCTCTTCTTTAAGTAAAGGTCAACAGGGATCAACAGCTCATCAGTATTCCGTGCCTATGTATGTCAAATGCCGTGTACCAGTTAGTTCAATTGCATCTAGTGCAGGTTAAATATGTGTTTTTAAATGTTAGGCCTCTCAGATTATTAGTGGGTTTAGAAGAGGCTGTGTTTGCACAAATCGAGTAATCACAACAAGAGGGATAGAACCATGAACCATGTGTAAATTATAACAGTTATGCCTTTACTTAAAAGCGATTCAACTTCAAAGTCTAATACAAAAAAATATTTTTAACACTACTCGAGGATTAAAATTTAGAGAAAATGTAGAATTTAGAGTAAAATTCATTTTTAGCAGCCCAATCTATGAATCACAAATATATGTGCTTTAAAAGCCTTGTGTGTCCAAGGACATAGATTTCTTTCACCTTATTAGATATGAACGAAAGCAAAGCAGTATGTATCGTTTTTCAAAGCTGATATTGTAGAATTTACAAGAAGGTTTTTTTAGTTCATGCACAGAATGCTTGATTTCTTATTAGTTCTGAATATTAAGCACATGAAAAGAAAACAAACTCAATTTTTATTTGGACGTCAGTGATATAACAGGATGCCCTGAGACAGAGAATAGTGTTTTAAATAGAGATTGTGAGGGCAAACAAAACATTTTAAAATGTTTAGTTTCTCATTTTTACCAGTTTGTAATCCTTCCAGCCACGGTGGAAATCTGATGATCCATCATATCGATGCTGAAAGACAGTCCAGCCTCCTCCTCTGGTCTTCATATCACAGTATACCTGCTCAGAAACAGAGAACATGCTATAAATACAGTTTAACTGTTCTTTTGAGCTTGTATTGTATTGTATTGTGAGAATGTCAATGCTTTATTTGATAAAAAAAGAAGATGTTGAGAGCGGTAGCTGTTTTGCAAGGTGCATTTAACAGTAGAGTTATTTTTTTAAACAACATAGGACAGCTATTGGAGCTATTTTTAGTCTCATACAATTCAGAATGTATCGTAAGCTGCACTTTAGAGATCTGACTCTTTTTGAACAGACTGATTTCCCAGCACAATTTAAAAAGGAAGAATATGGAGTCAATTCTAAAACCCTCCTCACCTCTTTAAGTTGCCTGCACTAACAAAATAATCTGAATGGTATCTTAAAAGTGATAGTAAGAGCATTATGAGTCATCACCAGTTCCTTTGAGAAATGCTGTACCACTCCTGTGACCCACAATCCTTCCA
>JAZGTJ010014620.1:0-13996 GCA_036877575.1 Botia almorhae
TAACTACCAATTGACGATTACAAAAACAGAACTGAAGATTATAATGTATTACAACATCTTTTTCGCAATAAGACACCTCTACGACATGCATTGCGTACCCTTGACAGTAAAGACGGGTCCTCACATTACAAACGCGTTAAAAACTGCCCATACCACAAAATCGATGCGGCAACCTTAAAATGCGCATCACACCGCGCGTTATTTTAATGGCAGGATTGCGTGCGTTTGAACTTGCGTTTAAAGGACCACAGATCGGCCGCAGGAGTAAGCACAACTTACGATGCATTTTCTGCCCAGGTAGTTGAAGAGACAGTCATTCTCCTGCGGGGTCAGAAGAAGAGAGCCGACATTTGCCACCCTCCTCTGGGGCGGGTGGCCGCTCATGTTGACGGATCAGGAGTCGGATGAAATGAAGCGCTGGTCTGGCGTTGGATAATTTTATGTGAAATGCGTGCAATCACAGATGAACATGGCCTGCGATCCGTTCATCCCGTAAGGAATTCCGCATACAAGCAGAAGTGGCGTAGCGTTGCTCCCAATGCGCAAGCGGTGCGCAAGCGAATCGTTTACTCCCGTTAATTATTTATTCCTTAACACGTCCACTTTGAACACACTGCATATTATAAACTTTCCTTCCCAACTCCCAAAGCAATAACGATCCCTCAATCCAACATGGCAGCAGGACCTTAGAGTTTATGACACACTGCGGGAGGGGAAGGACGAATTTTGGTCGGTTTAATTGTCAGCTTCATTCGTACAAATAAACCGTTTCTTAGATATTATTTTGTCGCAGATGCGTTGTACTCTGTAATTAAAAACTGTTTTCAGATATCCTAAATCACGTGAATAAAATAAAAACAATAACACGAACAAAACAAGACCCCCCTCATTTCTCAGAATGGTCTTTCCCTGTTTTCCCGTGCCTCTTCCAGAATGCAGACGGGATGCGCACGGGAGGGGGCGGAGACTCTGGCAGTGAGGGTGGAGCCCAGCAGCAGCGTCATTGACAGAAGCGGATTACAGAATTTGATCTAATGCTGTTTAGACATAATTAATGCTGTTGTAAACAAAATACTAAATTACAATTTACAATATTAGGATATACATCTTATAATACGTGTTTGCCTAAATTAGAGAGTACATACATTGGGTGTATGCTGCTACTGTTAGGGCGGACTGCAAAACAAATGTTTACAAAACGTTCTCACATTAGTAGGAGTACTTGGAGCAAACTAAAAGCCATTTAAAATTCCTTACTAAATATGGATCGTAAAACCCTCGAAAAGGTTAACCGGTCTCACCTACGGGGACAAAAAGCATTTTGGCACTCAAGCTTCACAAAAAGGTTACGTTATATAATACCTTTACAGAACCTTTGTATGAGACATCTATGCAGGTGACGATATTTCAAACTTCCACTTTAAATGACCTTAGAACCAGTTTATTAGCAGCAATTACAAAAACGGCAATTACTGCAAAAACAACCTCTGTGAAAATGTAGGTGTAGAGAGAAAAAAGGACGTTTAAAAAAGTGTATCAAAAGTGTATCATAAAAAGTATCATTACATGCATAATATAATAGTTTGTTTTCAATTTGTATACTTTAAATTTCTAGATCATTTTTAAAGTTAAAGTCTGGTCTTTCAGAGGCCAGTCTATAAACCATCATTTTTAAACAAACCTTTGTCACTTCTTAAAACCAGCAGTTATATTTTATTCACTATACAACAGTGATCTCACAATTGGCGTTTCCGTGTGACGGCTGCATGTTTAAGTATGTCTTGAGATAATGATGACCCCAATATTCCGCATCGGATCAGCATATTCTACACTGCAATTATAGAGAATTGACATGCCATAGCCTAGTAATTACTATGTAATTACCACAAAGGTAAAATAAAGGTTGCTGGTGAGATATAAATCATTACAATCCAAAAACCTTTGAAGCTCAGGAACTAACCGCCACCTTCAGCTACACCTGTGACATCAGATAACTATGATAAGCTATTCGCTTCACTCGTACTGGTAACATCTGATTAATAGTTGTACAGCTTCAGGTAAACGCCATCAAGGATGTTCACCGTGTTCTTTCCCACTGATAAACAAATGAGGAACGGAGGAGGGAAGAGACAGATGGAAGATCTTGTTTGACAGCGGGGCCCTGCCAAGGTCCACCTGGTCTCCTTTATTTTCTGTTGAACAGCTAAGACAAGATGCTAACTTTGAGAGTTCAAGATGCACACGAGCATATTCATCTTTTCATCTTCTACATACTTTTGCTTGCATCATTTACAGTATTATAACGTTTCCTTATGTAAATTTAACTAATAGCACTGCAAGTGTTGGACGTATAAAGCAGTTACTCAACACTGCTTATAGAAGCTGCGTTGTTACACACAGGACCTTATAGGAGCAAGTCGCTACCTTTTCGGCAAACGCATTCTGGATTAAAAATGTTTTTGCATAATGACTCTAAATTTGCCTGTTGACGATTTCTGACAGAACTGCATATCTTTCTGTTTACATAATTTAAGATTTTTAGCAATATAGTAATTTCATGCAATTGACTCAAAGGTCAAAATTACATGTTTTTTTATTTATTTTGTAAATTGCCATGTAATATAATGCAGGATAATGCACACCCTGTCATGACATCCGTTGTAATCAGACTGCCATGGGTTAATTTAACAAAAATGAATGTAGAGTAACTGCACAGTATACGTTACATATTACACAATACCTATTAGGATCAAACTGGATTTCAACAGGATTAAGATAAATCTAGTCTTCATTACACTCACTAGATGGCGACATGTACTTGATTTCCCAAGAACTGTGTCGCTATAAGTTTGCTTGCTTGTTGTGTTCACGAACTGGTGGTCCATCCTTACATTGTGATCCAAAATGGGCTAAAGCTATTTGTGACTACGCGACAAATATAATGTATTTTCGTATTTTAAAATTAAATCGTAATATGCTAAAGCAATAAGCCCCGTGAAGCCGTGGTTTACAGTCTAGAGGTGGGGAGGGGAGCTGAGGGGTGCTGTTAAGCACCATGGCAGGGTTTCATAAAATAAACACACAGAAACTAAAATGTAATGATATATTGATATAAAAACATTCTTCTGCCACACAATTTAGCTCTTCCGAAACAGCAGCACGCAGACGCAGTGATGCAATAACGCTGACGTAATGACGTCATGTAGCTCAACCAATCAGAATCAAAGACCGAACTTCCGTCATGAATTTTTAATAGACACGCTCCGGACACTTTAAGTGCGAGCTCGTCTTGTCAACATCATCATCCAGGCGCAACATTTATTACCCGTGTAAGCGGTAACACTTTTATTTTTGGGGAAACATACATTGTCACTTTTTAATGTTAAACGAATATCAACGAACACGTTATAAAGACCAGTTTATTCAACTTCGTTCTTTTACATTTAAGTATGCGCGTACAACTGCATGTTTTAGAATAGAAATATAATTTTATTTAGAAATAGAATATAATTTTAGAATAGCGCAGCACTAGTTAACTACAAAAGATTTGACTTTGGATTATTTGGCAACCTCGGCAGTCAGCTGATCGGTTCCTGACAGTGGCGGCACAGCGGCAGCTCCTGCAACAAAGAGTCAGAAGTGGATGTGTCATTGTTTTCATGAGCGACCATGAGCACTGAACAAGCATACAAACGCTTACAGGATGAAAACTACAGAAACTGGTTAAAAACCGCCGAGAGTCTTTCCTTACTGAGGATCCGTCTTAAGGACTTCATCGAAAAGGAAACCGAAACTTACCACCGCTTCCTACGAAATAACCCCGCCCTCAGTGGAAAGACTTGCGCGCAGGCATGCGCTATTAAGAAAAACAACAAGGTAAATGTGCAATATTTATAACAGAATATATATAGCTTGGGTAACTACTGTTAATCCACAGTAACCTGTTACATCTCCGTCTTTATTGTGGTACCTGACCTCATACAGCCACTATTTAAAGGAAACCAACGTAATGTGATTATACACTATTGTTTATGTTTACTTTATATAATCGTATTTGAGGAAGTTAACTGTACAGTTGCGGGTTTGAGTCAGCAAGCTTTGTCACTAACCACGCCCCCTTGTATTGTTTTGGCCCTAGAAGAAAATAGCTAGCATTTATTTTGTTAAATTGTTTTTTGAAATAGTTTTGCGACCAAACAGAAACGATCAGAGGGTAAGTGCGCAGGGGTGGGGTCCAGATTGTTTTAACCGTTTAATTTGATCTGTACCCATCTCATAAATTGTGCTGTTTCCTACAGCAATCTCTTTGCAACTTGTGCAATACATGGAAAAATGAAATCAGTAACAACCATAAGACTCCAAAGACTATCATCTGGGATAACTGCCAGCCACATCTATGGCCGACAAATAAGTGGGAAGTCGCCAAGGTAAGTTACCGTAATCATCCGTTTATTACATTACGTTGCCACTGACTACCACACTACTGCATCTCAGAACGTTTTTGTTATATTATGTTAAAGCACACGAATATGTCTGTCTAATTAACGTATTATAAATTTAATATGTTGTTCATTTTAAACAGGCATACATGGCACGTGGGCACAAAGATCATCGTACGTTTGAAGAGTTTGATGTTTCTGCCATTTTTAACTTAATGAGTTTCTGCAAACATTTCCAGAATGACATCAAAAAACAATGTGTGGATGCTGTAAGTGTCTTCAATTTTTCCCCATTAAATTTCTTATGTCATTCTGTATGTTAGTGTTAATGTATCAAATCGCATACACTGTAGTACGTGACTGCTGTATTGTGATGGTGGTCAGAAAATAAAATGGCTTCCAAAGGCTGTAACATATTTTCCTATTCTTACTTTAAATGATAAAGGTGGTGCATGTAAGGAACCGTGTGATGCATTCCCCTGACTTCAAAATGAGCAATGCAGACATGCAAACGCATCTAATCAAGGTCCTGGAGATGGCCGAGAAGCTTAAACCACGTGTTCCACAACTGAAAAATTTGAAGGAGGAGATAAATGAGGTAGATGGAAAATGAATTGTCCGATTAGCATAAAAATAGCATATAACTAGTTAAACCGTAGGCATTATTCTAAGATAAACCATGTAAATAGTGTGCAACATTATACCTGCTGTCGTCCTGTTTTTTTTTAGTTTAACAAAATTTTGGACAAGAATTTTAGTCGTGCCCCGCAGTGTGAAGTCGATGGCAAACAGGAAGACATTCAAAACCTGAAAGAGATTCAGAAAGTTCTAGACCGTGAGCAGCAAGCCATGAAGGAGAAGTTTGAGGACTTTCTCTTGAACTTCGAGGGGAACCACGATGAAACTGTCAAAGTGCAATCACACGATCTCCTGGACTTCCTGGACCAAAACAAAGATCTCCTGGAGAACCTGGGCCCTCAGGTCAACAAACTGAAAGGGATGCAGGAAAAAGTGGATCAGCATGAGCAGAAGATCACCAAACTGACAGACAGAATGGACCATCTGGACAAGGTGTTAAATGGTAAGAAATGGGCAGAACCTAATGAGGGTCGTGTAGAAGATTTAGGGGGCGTTCTCACATTGTGTCTATAAATGGGTGGAAAACACCTGGCGCTGATGTCATCAGTTATTCCTCCATTTACACAGAGCTTTGAATGTTGTTACATAAAGAGTGAAGCCGATTGGTTGGTTCTAGTCACATGTCCTGTGGTGCGCTTGTGATTGCAGCGTTCTCCTTTTGAGATGCTACATTGTAAATACAGTACTCAAAATGCAAAAGATGCAACGTGAACGGACGTGTTTTTACACTTTGAGCCTTTGTTGACACGCAAGAGTCCTAAATTTAGTCTCATGCCAATCCTTTGCCATCCACAGATCCGGTGTTGCCTGGCCACCCACTTAAATACAAGAATCATCTTTATGAATATTGTCGTGAGATGAATTGGCCAGAGCCTACATTTACAGTGGAGCGAGAAGCTGAAGGTAACAAATCATCAATCCATGTAATATTAAAGCTGTAATCCGTAACTTTGCCTCTCTGTCGCCATCTCTGTCTGAAACATAAAATTGCAGGCTACATTAGGCAGTTATATTTCTGTACAATTTCCTGTTAAATTTGACCCAGCAGCTCAAAATATAAATCATTATTAGAAACTTAAAGTTGTGAATCGGTGGTTAGGAAACAGTTTTGAACACCGATTTATGTTTTTGCTCAATAACTGATTTTGGTTTATTGAAGTTATGGACTGCAGCTTAAATGCAAATCAGCCATTCGGAAACATTAACAGTATTTGTTCAGATATTCCAGGAAATATTACATGCAGGAAAAGCAACTCCAGCTGCATGTTGCATTAAATTCAGATTTACCTGCAATGAAAAATGTTGAATGTTTGTATTTCTTAATGATGTTCCTATGCAAGGAAAATATCTTCATTGGGTGAATTGAAAAGGAAACTTTATATGGAATGCCAATTAATGCCTTTCTACAATTTAAAAACCTATGGACGAACCTAGTTTATGTCTATCTGCAGGTTACAAGGCTAAAGTGGAAGTGAATGGCCAAACGTTCTTGGGCACTAAGGTGTGTAACAGCATTAAGACTGCCCATCAGGATGCGGCCCACATCGCTCTTCAGAACCTGAAATTACAGGCTGAAAACGTGGATGAATCCTCAAGCTCTTCGGTTTCATCATTAATTTCTTCAGGTAAAACAACACAGAAATGTTAGTGTGCACTATAATTATTCCTGCGCTAAAATGATGAAGTATATCTGATCTGACCTTTGACATTTTAGGCACTTTCTTTGGTAAGGTGATTGTGTTTCTTGATCGAGATCTGGCGGTCGCGTCTGGCGGGCGCTGTTCAAACGAGGAGGACGCTATGGAATCAGCTTACCAGGTTTTATGGAATCATCTACAGGTTGTTATGGGTCCAGTGCAAGGTAATGGATCGGATGCTTAGGTTTTGGGTTTAAGTATAACCAAACATGTTAGCATTTGCCTGTTTTTATAAAGCCATTTTAGGTTTGTGTAAGAAACTTGGTTTTAAAATGCTTTCTAGAAACCTGGATTTCATTCCCACAGCAGGTCAGACGTACAGGTCAGCAGTCCTGGAATATTTCTCCAAGCGTCATTTCCAAAAACCAGCCGAACAGCTTGTTAGGAATGACGACAACACAACCATCTGTAATCTCCGACTCAAAGGGGATTTTACTTTTCACGACACGGGTGAGTTTAACTATTTGTAAAATATTGAATTTTCAATTTAACAAGTTACTGTAGTCTTGTTTTTATGCTTTATGATGTAGTCGGCTCAACCAGGAAGAAACTGGCAGAGCAACAGGCAGCCGAAGTTGCTCTTCAACATCTGTCGAAGTTCCTCAACTGTTCTCCAATGTCAGATACTGAGAAGAACTTCAAAGGTGTTCTGAAGGAGAGTCTAGAAACGCTGGGTCTCAGAAGTCCAGTCTATGAAGCAGACAATAAAGAAGGTCCCAGTGGAACCCTTCCAGATCTTTCAAACCGTGAGCTTGATTTTGAAAGAACTTCTGAGTTTTGCATCTATGATGTGTAGAATCACGAGAAAGCTTGAAGGTTTTTGCTGACTGGCACTATTTCTCCAGCGTCTGTCACAAAGGCATCAGCGGAACAGTCTTCAGACCTCAAGTCTGAAAGCATCTCCAAACCATCTCAGCTCTCATCACACCAGAGTCACCAGTCAGTCAGTGGTCCACCTGCTGTGTCATTAGAACCTGAGAATTCCAGTTCTCCAGCTTTACTGAGGAAAGAGGCCAGAATCGATTGTCCAGGTAACAGATGAGACCAAAGTCAAAGTTTTTGCAGTTTTTTTTCCTCAGGTTCAAAGATTAGAGAGTTAAATATCAAATAATGCTGCACAGACCTGTGCTTTAATTTAAAAATATGATCTAATTTTGTCATTTCAGGAAACACTTACTTTGGTAAAGTGACCGTGAATCTTGATAGAGAAATTAAATCTGATGGATGCTGTTCAAACGAAGTGGAAGCAGCTGAATCCGCGTATAGAGTTTTATGGGGACATTTTAACATCAGTGTCCCAACAGAAGGTAAAGATGTTCAGTTAGCATAAAGACTTAACGTAGCGCTAGTGGTGTTGCGGTTATTACGAATCAAACTTGTTAGCATTTACAGCATTATTTGAAGTTTGTGCCAATAAAAAGGAGCAGTTTAAATAAATCATTCAATAAATGATAAATCATTTAGAAATTACATTTTAAATAGCATAACCCAGTTTTTATGTCTGTTGAAACAGGTCAGACATACAGGTCAGCGGTCCTGGAATATTTTAACAAGCTTGATTTCCAAAAACCAGCTGAACAGTTTGTTCAAAATGACAACGACACAACAACCTGTACACTCAGACTCGAAGGAAATTTTATTTTTCACGACACAGGTAAATTTAACTGTTGTTCGGTGATTCAAAGTTAATTCAATATATTTTATTATATAATATTATATATTAAATATTTTATTCAAAAATATTTTGAATAAAAAAATTGTCAATCATTACGGGTGTACCCTCATTTTTTATACTGTAGTCGGCTCCACCAAGAAGAAACAGGCAGAGCAACAGGCAGCTGAAGTTGCTCTTCAACATCTGTCGAAGTTCCTCAACTGTTCTCCAATGTCAGATACGGAGACGAACTTCAAGGGTGTTCTGAAGGAAGGTCTAGAAACGCTGGGTCTCAGAAGTCCAGTCTATGAAGCAGACAATAAAGAAGGTCCCAGTGGAACCCTGCCAGATCTTCCAAACCGTGAGCTTGATTTTGAATTCAATTTTGTAACATTTCTGCATCTAAAGACAATTATGTTGAGGAATTTATCATTCTTGGCAATAACTATATAATATAGTTAAAATAATACTTTTGCTGCAGCATGTGTCAACCAGGCGACAGTGAAACGGTCTTTAGACCTAAAAGCACCTAAAGAGTCTGAAAGCATCTCCGCACCTTCTCAGCTCTCGTCGCACCAGAGTCACGAGTCTGTCGGCGGTTCTGCTTCCGTTTCAGTAGAACCTGAGGATTACAGTTCTTCAGCTTTACAGAGGAAAAAGGCCAGAATTGATTGTCCAGGTAACCGATCAGAGAGATGAATATAAGGGAGAGAAACTGTTGTTTTGTCTGTCTGAGCTAGCAGTAGCTGTAGTGTGCTTGCTGTGTTTACTTTGTATTGGACTTATAGCTGTTGGCTAGTAAGACGTTTGAACTACTCTGCGCTTCTTTCCTACAAAAAACAATTTTTTTCATCCTTTCTCTAGCAACAAATGTAGCTTGTAGACTCGGCTTGTTGGTTCTTAGAACAAAATGTTTAATGCTCTCGTCGCTTGTAAGTTACTTAAATGTAAATATAATTTGTGCTATCGCAGAGGACGCCAGTAAGAAATACCAGCGATGCATCTTAAAAGAAATGTGGTTTGATGAGCAGAGATACAACAGAGTACAGTTTTTTATTTTACCTCAAGAACAACTAAAGATCAGGAAACAAACCTGCAGTTTCTGGGGTTTCGTTATTATTAAATGATTGATTATTTATGCATGCGTTTATTTTGATGGTAACTGTACTGCTAATTGTGTATTTTACAGAAATTGATGCGCTGCTTAGCGTGTGTCTTCTGAAACCGCCGCAAGTGAAAACTGAAAACATCAAGTACGATGAGAATTATAAATGTACCGTGCAAATCGGCTTGGAAAACTACACTTTTACCAACGAGAAACACTACGACTCCAAGAAAGATGCCGTTCGGAAAACCTACCTGTTATTTGGCTGTGCGGTGGGAATTTTTGAGCCTAGCATAGGTAACTTGTTGCGTATCTGTGTGTGTTCTTGACGTACTTTACATTTATGCTCCTTAACTTTTTTTTCTCTAATTCAAGATGAAAAGCAGTCCAGTGCGCAGGTGAAGCAGCACTTTTCCCAGAAGTCTCTTCCTCTTCCTCAGGAAGATGTTGAAGGTTCTAAGGAATTCCGCTGCTCGCTGAAGAACTTAACTTACAGCTTCATCTATGAGGAACACGGTTAGCAGTTCAGTCACTTAATTTTCCATACAGCATAGAGTAGTGACTCTCAACTGCCTTCAGCTCCCAAAATGGTATCAAAATTGTTTGTTGTACAAAAGTACATCAAAATGCCCCTATTTTGGCACCTGCCTCATGTGCATCCCAAGTTCTGGATTATTTGCGGCAAAATTCTGTAAAATTTGATTGGACAAAATTAGAAAATTGGAAGCGTTTTCTCCTCCCATTTGTAGCGAAGCTGATAAGCCTATTTATTTTGTTAATTTTTCATTGTTGTATTTACATTTAGAGTCATTTTTCTGCCGCCCATTGTGTGGTCACGATTCACCGGTGTAGAACCTCTGTTGAAATTTACATTAATATTCGAATGACTGTAAATCTTTTATACTGGTCTGCAAACATTTTTCTATGCGACATTGTGTGCTAATATATGACCTTCTGTAGGACCTTCGGAGACTGCCGCCAAGCTTGGTGCTCTCCAGAAAGCCCTGGGTTCATTATTACCTTTATTTGGTTATCCTGCACGGACTGGAGCGAACAGTCTTGAAGAGGTGGAGAAGCAGCTGAGCATCATGCTGAAGGAGGCTGGTCAGAAAGAACCGGATGTTTCTGTGAAGGGTCCGCTGGTGAAGACCTGCATCCAGCTGTGCTTCACCGATTATACGGTCAAGTGCACATGCAGGAGCTCCAAGAAAGCTGCTCGAAACCATCTCAGCTCTCGCATACTGAGTCTGCTGGGGGAGAAGACGGGTATGATCATAATTTAGTATTTTAATTATGAGAGGAAATATGTCACACAGAGGATCTTAAAGTTGTCCTATCATGAGCAAGGGGCGTTTACATCTTAAAGTCTTAAAGGGACGGTTCACCAAAAATTACCCTACTGTTGTTCCAACCTGTATGACCGGCTAGCAATTTTAGAATATAAGAACATTTACCTAATGTTTCCATTAAGTAACATAAACATTTAAAATGTTATTTTGAAAGTTCTAGGAGCGTTGTATTAACGTTATCGCTCTGTTCCAAGAACCTTATGCAAACTTTTTTAATTCTTTTAAAACACATTCCAGTAACATTCCACTAACAATTTAAGATGAACGTTTTTGATACATGATATACAACCTCATGAAAACGTTCCACTAATGTTACTGCAATAACATTTGACAACTTTGAGAGCACGTTTTAGGGAACCCTGTTCCCTGTTAGCTGGGTCGTCTTTTGGGTGCAGTATGACCAAAAATGACCATATATTTATTAACGGTCAAAGAGAGGGTGAATAATAGTAAATAATCAATCTAAATAATAAGCAAGTCAATTTTTTACAAACATGATCCAAAACACACATATACGATGAATATATGATCCCGTCTGTCGCTGTCTTCTGTACATCTAGACTCAGACGGCGCGTCTCTGAGAAAATGTTTAGACGATTGGTTCAAACAGCGCAATCTGCCGCAGCCAGTGTTCGAAGACGCAGACGAACCAGTCGGAGCCAAAGCTACATTCTCTGTTCAGATCAGCTGCTGCACTCCAGGTGAGCTCTCAAGCAAACAATGAAGCGGCTTCTCACATACCAAATAATATACCACTTCTGTATTATTTATTATTATTATTATTATTATTTATTCTATGTTTTTTATTTTGCTGTAGACTGGGAGGACAACTGCGAAGCAGCGAGGAATAAACTGGTTGAGGAACTCAAGCGCAGATTTCAGTTTTTAACAGACTGAAATTTATTTTAGCTGATATCTACCAACATGCACTTTTATTAGTTCGCATGACTCTAATTGTACTGGCGAGGGGAGTGCAAGTGTCTTTAAAATTTTAGATTTTTTTTAAGTGGTGGGATTTGTCTACAATCATGGAAAAACTTTACATTTTGGTTCAGTTAGAGGGACTTAAACTAGGTGTTAAAAACAAATATACTGAATTGAGATACAGCCCATACACATACAGTGTAAACTGACTTATGGATGAAACCATTTTTAAGATGTTTATACCAAACGTGGTACAACGGTGCAGTTTTGACATGTACACCAAATGTATTCATCCATTCCAGCACTACAGCATTATAACTGACCATCATCATCACATACCGACGTTGAAAAATTCTACGCAGCCCTCGTTGTCAACACTGCTTAGGTAAAAATTGTGGTTTTGTCTTTAAAGCTGCAATGTGTAACTGATGCCTCTGTCGCCATCTCTGTTTGAAACATAAATTGCAGGTAATTTTACATAATTTTCATTACGTATCGTAAAGTCAAATCAAGCCCAATTGACGTTTCTGTGTAAATCGGAGTCGACAGCTCAGATGATAAATTATTATAAGCTTACAGTTGTGAATCGGAAAGAGAGAAGCACACAGTTTTGAACACTAATCAATTATGTACTTGCTCAGCTGTTTTTTGCTTAGTTTTAACAAAAAAATAAGTTACGGATTGCAGCTTTTAACTTTGGATTGTGCGATTTTAAAACTGTAAACTATGAACTGCAAAAAACGTTTACAAAATTGTTCCGCATGAATGGATTTTGTGCAATATAAAACAATCTCTTGTTATTTGCAACACTGTTGTTTCTGCTAAAATAAACCCTAGACATAAATAAAGCTACTAATAAAAATGGTCATAAAAACATGTCTCTAAAACGCAGCGACCTCATTAACTCTTACGTGATCATTTTGAAGAGCAAACAATTGCGTCAGTAAATTTATAAGAGCCTTCAGATTGCAGAAAAGCATTTCAAATAATTATTAATAATTATTACATCGAAGATTCGTTGTAGTTCTGGTCTTTGCCTGTATCTTTCTAGTAAGGTGTTGTTCTATTAACTGTCCACTAGGTGGCAATGAAGCGCTATAAGACAAGACGGAACGTTCTTTGGTTAGTGTTGGAATGTGTCGGCTCTGGTTTTGCTGGTTTATTTCGACAGACTCTGTTCTCAGGATATGAGTGATACTCTGGGTCAGGCTGTTCTTTCTGAATGTTCTCTACAGCCAGACCTCATTTCCACGACCCATTTTGGATCAGCTCTCATACAGCTTCACGCAGTATGTGCGAGTACACTGTATTCTCACATACATCAAATGAAATGTAATTAGATTTAAAGAGGACAAATTCTCCCATTGATTGTGTGCATGTTGACTTGGCACAGAAACGATGCTGTAATTTCGCGCACATGTATAATTTTCTCTTTCAAAACGGCTTAGTAACACGCAAGTAATCTGCAGTGAATTTGAATTTACTATTTTGGCTTCAAATTAACACAGCACGTCTTCACAGATAAAACAAACGTTGAATCTTGAAAGCTCACATCTGCTAGGCGACGCCTCGAACAAATAATTGCTTTAGATGATCCCAATTCATATTAAAATTAAATTAACTATGCATAAATTTATGGTAGGGTAGCATCAAACGTAAAAATGCTGGCTTTGTTTAGCATTATTATTTATTAAGTTTTTTTATTTTTGAGTGTACTGTCTCTTTAAATCTTCTGTCCGTATCAGGTAATATACCAAACATCGTTTTTCTCCTTCAATTCTGATTTTCAATGACCAGAAAATTCTCTCCAGCCAAGACCTGCAGCTCTGACACGGGCCTAAACATGTCACAGCTCCTAACATCTGATTTTATTTTAATTTTCTACACAGAAATGCTGCATATACCAAAAACCTCCCCTCACCCCCCCTGCAGGTGTTAGATAAACACATGCAACCTAATCATAGTGCTTGATCTGTCTGTGGAGCCGCCCAAAATATGCAGTTTTTATGTGTTGGAAACAGAGGAGGGGAAACTTCCTTTGGTCTCTACATTCCCTCATCTGTGTGGGTAACAAAATCAGATAAATACTCACAGGAATGCTGCATCAGGTTTTCTGTAAGGCTGTCAATCCTGCCAAAACACGTCTGTTCAAAGTCAAAAGTAACTTGTATCTTATTTAAAATAAGTAC
>JAZGTJ010014621.1:0-13655 GCA_036877575.1 Botia almorhae
GTGTGTGTGTAGGGGTGTTTGAGTGTGTGTGTGTAGGGGGTGTTCAGTGACTAATCCTTGTGCACTACACATAAATACTGCCTTCAGAGCACAAGAGAAGTCGGACAAATCCAGCGGAGAGGATCATACGTTCTTCACCTCTGACTTCATCTGAGTTTTTTTTTACGAGCTCTTTTTAAAAAACTTCTTGACTTTATTTTGTGACTCTAAACATGAGTCTTGGATTCCTGGTGTGTCTGTTTCTTGGCAGCTGCTCACTGAAAGTGTGGTGTGTGCCAGTCAAACCTGTGTTTGTGACCTTCCCTGGAGACGTGATCAAAAACATGACAGATGTACAGCTGGCAGATGTGAGTATTCACTGTTTTATTGCATGGTTGAGTTTAAAGAATCATTTTAATTGTACTCTTTTCATGTGGTTTCTGTGGTTTGCATATTTGCTGCTGGAATACAAAATACACGAGTCAGTGATACGAGTCAATGATACGAGTCAGTGATATGTGTGATTCTTTATGTTCATCTCCAGGATTACCTCAAGCGTTATGGTTATATAGATGTGCTACAGAAGAGTGGACTGCAGCAAGCTGTCTCCACTTCTAAAGCTCTGAAGGTGCTCCAGAAGAAGCTCGGGCTGGAGGAAACAGGCACTCTTGATCCAGCTACGGTTGCTGCTATGAAACAGCCGCGCTGTGGCGTCCCGGATGTCCGCAGCTATCAGACCTTCACTGGAGACCTGAAATGGAACCACAATGACATCACATACAGGTTAGATATGATATTACAAACATATGACTACTAGTTAAACAGTTTGAAAACCCTTTACACTAGTAATGTCAGTTAATCTATTGTGTGTCTAGCAGCTGGATCTGAGCTGTCAGTGACAGACTGTTCTGATCTGTAGGGTTTTGAACTATTCTCCGGATATGGAAGCATCTTTGATTGATGACGCCTTTGCGAGAGCGTTTAAAGTGTGGAGTGACATCACACCTCTGACTTTCACACGCCTCTATGACGGCACTGCTGACATCATGATCTCCTTTGGGAAAAAAGGTGAGCTGGTGTCTGTCCGGGATTTTGAGGAGATTCAAGATCAATTAACAGCGCAGACGGTAAAAATCCCACTTGATGACAGAGCCCAAAATATGTGGATCAGCTCTTAATCAGAGCTTTGTAACTGTCCATCTGTCTGCTTGTTGATTTTGTTCAGTGTATAAAAACAGCAAATTAAAGTGCAGTCATAATTTATAAGTTTGTTGAGGACAGCATACTAACACAGTAAAAATATTTAGTGGGGTGTATGTGAGGGATGTTTCAGGTGAGACAGAATTCAGTTTGCTCACCATGAATAAACCGAGAGAACAGAAAACTGTCTTTGAGGTTTGAATGTGATGCTGTTTTTAGATCATGGTGATTCGTACCCCTTTGATGGCAAAGATGGGCTTCTGGCTCATGCTTATCCTCCTGGGGAGGGAATGCAGGGGGACGCCCACTTTGATGATGATGAATACTGGACTCTGGGATCTGGACCAGGTAAGAGTGATTGTTAACCCACTGCTGGCCCCTGTGGTCCCTCAGTACAATGTTTCCCTCTATTTCCTCTATGAAGAGTGTTATAGCTCCCTCTACAGTTCCGTGTGAATATTGACAGAGAGAGAGTGTGTGTCTTGTGGAGGTGATGACACGTATCTGTCTCCTTCAGCAATTCAGACTCGCTATGGTAATGCAGGAAGTGCCATGTGTCACTTCCCGTTTGAGTTTGAAGGAAAATCCTTCTCTTCCTGCACCACTGAGGGGCGCACAGACGGGCTTCTCTGGTGCTCCACCACCGCAAACTACGACCAAGACAAGAAATTTGGCTTCTGTCCCAGTGAGCGTAAGTGTTTCATTCACTGCAGTTTAGTGAAGCGATCGTTCCAAAGCAGATTATTATGTACAAATTTGACTTCTTGAAATTAACACCAAAAAATCTGAAGAAGCAACAAGAAAGCTCGAATCTCACGTCTAACATTCTGTGTCTGTTTTCCCACAGTTCCCTTCACATTTGGCGGGAACAGCGATGAGGCGCCATGTGTCTTCCCCTTTGTGTTTGAGGGGGTTGAATATGACTCATGCACTACAGAGGGACGAACTGATGGCTATCGCTGGTGTGCAACTACAGCTAATTTTGACACTGAGCACAAATACGGATTCTGTCCTAACAGAGGTGAGCAGCTATCAGAAAACATCGATCTGTTCTGGGGTTCATTCAGGTGACGGGCAGTTATTCTCTCGTCTTCACAGATACAGCTGTGATCGGTGGAAACGCAGAGGGAGAACCATGCCAGTTTCCGTTCATCTTCCAGGGAAAGACATACATTTCCTGCACCAGCGACGGCCGCAGCGACGGAAAACTCTGGTGTGCAACTACCAGCAATTATGACACAGATACACAGTGGGGATTTTGCCCTGATAGGGGTGAGTGTTCTGGTCCTCCAGACACAATAGATTTGTAAGTGTAACTGACAGAATGACTCGGCCCTCCTCTGACAGGATACAGTCTGTTCCTGGTGGCTGCTCATGAGTTTGGACATGCACTTGGTCTGGACCATTCCAACGTCAAAGACGCTCTGATGTTTCCCATGTATAAATATGTGGAAGATTTCTCTCTGCACAGTGATGATATTGAGGGCATTCAGTATCTATATGGTATTTATTCATAATAAAACCAATAATTTACTCATCATTTAATTACCCATTATAATCATTTACTGATTGATAAATATGTCATATTTTTGACTTTAAAACTGAAGCATCCCATTTCATTTAATTTCTTGATTTCCTTTCAGGACCCAGGAGAGGCCCTGCTCCCACCCCTCCAAAACCCAACACAACCACTTCACTTCCAACCGTCCCAACTGAGCCCACTGTTTCCATGACAACACACGTGTTGCCCTCACAGGGTGCCTGTGAGATCAATGAGTTTGACAGCATCACTGAAATCCAGAAGGAGCTTCACTTCTTTAAAGACGGGTATGAGCTGCTCTCTACAAACAAACACAATGAGTAAACAATGAGTAATCTTTATATAAATGCATTTGAACAGAAAATGTTGATTAAGTTAGGAAACTTTCTCTTAAGCTTTTGTAAATATTAATTAAGCACGACCTATAAATGTTTTCCAATTCAAAACAACTAAGGCACTACTGGAAGATCTCCAAAGCAGGAGAACGCAGTGGACCTTTCCTGATATCTGAGAGTTGGCCGGCCCTGCCAGCTGTCATTAATACTGCCTTCGAGGACCAAATCTCTAAACAGCTCTACTTCTTTGCAGGTACCAACATTACCGGGTTGAGACAGTTTGCCAAACTAAACCAAATATGTCTAATTTCAAACTATAACTGTGCTTTTTCTGACTGTATCTGATGCACACAGACAAACAGTTCTGGGTATATACTGGAAAGGACGTGTCTGGACCTCATAACATTGAGAAACTCGGCCTACCAGCCAACCTAGAGAAAGTGGAAGGAGCCGTGCAGAGGGGAAAAGACAAAGTGCTTCTGTATGCTGGAGAGAACTTCTGGAGGTGAGCGGACTGTGACCAGTGGAAGCTGATAAATTCATCAAGAACGTGTTGAGCTAGAACAACAGAATATTTTTCCAAAGTATTATATGAAGTACTTCCTAAATCTTGAAAGTTTCTGTTGTTTTAGGGTATTGTTTTATTGCTGTATGTTTTGTCACAGGCTGGATGTGAAGTCTCAGCTGATAGACGCTGGTTACCCTCGAGTCACTGACTCAGTTTTTGGTGGAGTGCCCGATGATACACATGATGTTTTTCTTCACAAGGGTGTGTGTGCTGGGGCCAAACTAACATATATCTCATCATACACGTTTAGTCCATCACCTGCTGTTCTTTTTAAAAGATTGATGCTATAGAATCAATTTAAAGGTTTTCGGTCTTATTAACTACCCTCATTAACTTTAATCATCGTTTAATTCACTGTTCTTTATATATTTTGCAGGATTCTTGTATTTTTGCCGGCAGCGTTTTTACTGGAGAATGAACAGCAGACGGCAGATTGACCGTGTTGGATACGTCAAGTACGACCTCCTGAAATGTTAAACTGAACAGCTGTTCAACATCCTGACCTGATGACAGAACCCTCTAGAACCTGAAGATGTATTTTCAGTGTGAAACGTGATGACACAGAGAGAATGTAATGATGGGTCTCTGTTTTAACACTGAAGTTTTCATGAGCACATGAAACAGGATGTCAGGAGTCAGAGCTGTATGTCAGCTTGCTCTTATAATTTATTTTTTTAGATTACTATCTGCTTTTAACAGACCATTAGGAGAAACTATAATCCTGTTTCTCTGTACACTATCAGTAAACAATGATGCAGTGTCAGCAGGAAAGAACTTGTGTTTGTTAATGTCTGAGTGGAGTCACAACTGCTCTGCTTGTCACTGGTCTGTTAGCAGAAAAACACATCCGGTCTCAGTGTTGACTCCACTCAAATTTTTTCCAATGCAAACGATTATTTTTAGCCTTAGAGCTAATATTGATTTGTTATTGAACCCAGATTCAGGCATATTTTGAAAAGCATTTGCCTGGTGTAAATTAAAATATTGATATTAATTTAATGTTCATATTTCCTCATATTTATATACCTTTTGTTTTGTCGCATTGTTTACTTTTACATAATAAATTTGTAAACAAGACCATTGACTCATTGCGCAGCTGCTGTTTTATTGGAACATGGCACAGAAATCTAGTTTGTAATATGATAAATATTGTCAAAAAGCACTACAGGATACAAGACTGAGAATGACACCAAATACACAACACTCTGAGCAAACAGGTTTTTGTGTCAAGTTATAAAGGACTATAAATCTGCTACAATAACTTATTGTTATATCTGAAGAGTAAAAAATTGTGGTGTGTATTAATCTGCACGTCATTGCATGGTGTCATCCTCTCATTTCACAACACATCTGAAAAACAGATTTATGATGGGGTTCATGTTCTCTAGCTGACACATGAACTTTCAGAACAGTCATCATATATTATTTCACATTCAGCGTTTCCTGTCTTCATGATGGATAAATGATTTTTGATCAGCATGAGGACCGGAAGCACCAGACTAAAAACAGCAAGTCAGGGCCCTTGATCAGGGCAACCCTGTGAATCAAATGCTTTTAAATCTTACCACTGTTTCAGTATGTCAAGGCTTATGAGTCAGTTTATCCCTTAACTTTGTTACACAGTTCATATTTTAAGGAAAGTGCAGGTTTACTAAATTAGCAAAACAAAACTGTCTTGTAAGAGTCTTGTACTGTCCTCTCAAAGGCAGGGCATGTCTTTTTTATCACAATACTTTGTTTTCATTTCAAATCTGGGAAAGTGGCAGTGAAGGATTGCTGGCTGTTAGAAACTGATTTAGGGTCAGAGTGTTTGAACACAACATTGGTTAGTCGGCAGTGAAAGTGATGGACGTCACTGATGCGCCGTCACGTCATTACACACAGTAAACATACAGTAAACACACAGTGACTTCATTACAAGAATCAGTAAAACGTGAGATAAATGCAATTCATCTAAACCAGACCAGACGGGGATGTAATCTGCTACACTGCACCTTCATTTTTATTTCACCAAATAACAATAAATCAGGCGCTAAAAAGGGAGAAGGGCTGCTGAAAACACCAACGAGCTCTGCGGTGTGTTGATACAGACCGAGTGCACTAGATGCCGATGTTTCCAGCCCTGCAGGTTGCCATAGTTTCACGTCACGTGTCAGAACGTCAGCTGATACTCCGGAAGTAGTGCAAATAACAAACAGCGTCATGCACGGCGTTGTGATTTCCTCTCGTCTCCTCTGATCACTTACAACTGTTTAGCAGATAATATGGAGGGAGCGCTAGAGCAACATCTTGATGACACGTAAGTGTAAATATTTGTTTTCTTTGCCACGCAAATGCATCTGTTTGGGTGAGGCAGAAGAGCAGATTAATCGTGTTTCCTTGAACTAGGATGAAAAATCCTGCCATTGTCGGAGTTTTGTGCACAGACGCCCAGGGCCATAATCTGGGATGTAAGTGTCGTTTTGTCTCAGTTATTCAGCGTCTCAGGATGACAGGAGAACTTGAAAAATGTGTTAAGAGAATTATAACGTTATACTCCCTGTGTATGTATGACATTGATAAAGATCTCACAGGTCAGCTGTGAGTCTTCTGAGCTGTTCAAACGTTCATTTAGTGTGTGTTTATTGTGTTCAGAGATGTTTGTTGGCATGTGTGTTCACTGATCTCCAGGTCGTGGTTCACTGTCTGATGAGCATGCAGGAGTTGTGTCAGTACTGGCCACACAAGCAGCTTCACTAACCAGAGACCTGACCGTCTGTCCCACAGTGTGTCTGGAGTCTGACTCTGGGTAACAATGTGCCTCACACTCACAGAACATATGATCACTCATTCTCACTGACCCGCATAAATCAATCCTTCTGTCATTGCAGGAACATTTTGGTGAGAACACATGGAACAGTTACTGTAGCTGTTCATAAGGTGACGTCCTGATTTTAAGTGCGTGTGTTTTTGAGGGACTTTCTCTTTCAGACTGTCAGACATTAAATGTTACATGCTACATGTTTGAGAAGTTTAATGGTCTGTTGGCTGAGGTCATGTCTTTCTTCATACCAGAAAATATGTTGTTGTATGTCTGTCATTAACCTTTCCCAATATTTGTATCTGTTCTTAATCATAAACCAGAGCTCATGTGTTTACTGTTTTTTTTGTAAAATAATACTATTCTTCAGTTAATAAATGATGCTATTTAAGGAGCCAGACTCTGACTGAGTTTATAAAGTGTTTAGTTTTGATCAGTGTTTCTCAAACGGGCCCACTAGGGGGGCCTCAACAAACGTCCAAGGGGTCTATAAACTATTTTAAATAAATGATTTAAAATAAGACAAAACAAAACAAGCTTTAACATGAGCTAAAACATTTAAAAATAAAGGTGTTTCTTAGTGTTTATAACAAATATGCATCTTTTTAGCTATGTCACTCTTATTGGGTAGCTGTTCTGTGTGGGCTGGAGGGGTGGAGCTTGAGTCAGAAAGGTTGAGAGCCACTGGTTTAGATTGTCCAGAGGAGGGCAGTAGTTGTAAGATACAGCAGACACTTGAAAATAAGCAATCTGAAGACTGAAGTAATCTAAAGTAACTTTGCATGTGCTACACAGATACAAGTCATGTTTATGTGTGTGGGTATTACAGATGAATAGAGGTGAGACATTGTCAAAACATTCATGGCTGTACTGTTTTTTTAGTAAGTTTTTAGTTCTCAGTTTCTGTTTCAGTAATGCTCATTTGTGTTCTTTTTTCTTTACCAGAGCAGTAGAAAAAACTATATGATCATTTTAAACAAGTTGATTTAATGTGTAAACTGTGAGGGCTGATTCAGATCAGTGTGGTGGATCAGGTTTGTCACAGAAAGATCTCCTGTCTGCATGTGATAGTGGGTGTCCAGAGACATTCTGACTAACAGTTTACATTTATGCGTTTATCTAAAGTGACTTTCAGTTCATTCAAGTTATACTTTTTGTCAGTACGTGTGCTCCCCTGGGAATTGAACCCACAACCTTTGTGCTGCTAACAGTTAACTCAAACATGATTTGTGTCATTTCTCCACTGTTAAAGATTCATTATATTCACCTTAACTTGATTAATCAGAGTCAGATAAACACAAGTGTGAGCCAGACTTGCTATCATTGGTTCACATGGAATTTGACTTGAGGAGACACAGTCCACAGACACAACCAAATACAAATACAGAGTAAGATATGTTGTAATATTGAAAGATCTTATTCAAAAAAGCTAAAAAACAAACAGAATAACTGTGTGAGACATTTGCTTGACAATAAAAATAGCAGAAAAGACCTATCTGTACTCTGATACTCTATATATTCTGATACATTATAGACACAGAGCAAGAAGCAGCTGGTCAGTGTTCAGAAACAATTATGCAGAAGAGAATATTTGAATGGATCACGGAGCAGATTATGTAGTGACGTCACCCGTGAAACCTGAGTGAAGAAGATTCCCTAAAACATCAGAACCAGTTTTACCTTAAGCTGAAGTATCACAATGTGTCTGGAATTTGAGGACAGTTTGTCATTTATTACTCTTTGTTTACTTGTTTTGCTCTAACAGCTCCAGAGATTTAGCTGCTTTCATCATTTTAATGGCCCAAACATTAACCTTCATGACTCAGTCCCTGAAGCAGACTCAGTTTATTCCTTTAACCTCCCTTAACTCCGTACACATACAGGAAAGCTCTCTGAAATTAGTTACACCAACAATTTATGTGTAACTAGATTAGGGTCACGTGGTCACAAGGGGTCTGTCTATGGCTCGGCGGTGTCCGCGCACTGCATCCAATCTGTGCCACTGCCAGAGGTCAGATGTGACCCCGAGACACTCACAGACTGGGGCACAACGGGAGAGAAGTCGCGCATAGAGGAGGAGCTCAGACTGGGAAATCCGCCGATGTCGCCCGGAGCGTAACTGCAGATGCCCGAGCAGAGATCAAGTCATAACAAGTGAACCCTGAACTTAACTAGTCCTGGACACGGTAAAATGATTATTTGGGGGGAAAACAAAGTGAGTGATCAAGTTTACATTAATTTTTATAAACGTATAATTATATGTTTCGTTAATTCGTTTCGTTAATTATGTGCTTTAATTTAATTTAGTTTACTTTAAACGTGTTACAGTTGTATAGAATGTACAGTAAATAACGAATAACGAATAGGTTTATTGTATTGTGGCACATTATTGAAGAGGGGGACGTGAGGCATGTTTTAATAATATTATAGTACAGTATAGTTATAATGTCAGGAGTGTTTGCGTTATTTTCACGTTTGTCTTTTATTTATTCGCGCTGATAGGTGTAAAGTCACGCGCGCGTGCACGCGACAGGACTGAGGTCTGGGGTTAGTTTGTAAGTACAGCATTCAGATAATTACAAGTAACATCAGTTCCTTTATATGCAATTTTACCCAGCCCGAGATGTGTGACTACAATTGATATATGACCGTTCTTGATTGATATCAGCTCTGTTAATCTTGTTTTGTAATTGCACATTGTAAAATGTTGTGAATGTTTTTGTAAAATCTGTTATTAAGCTTCACTGCACATCTGTCAACATTACAGCAGATCAATGAAATGGTCAAAGAATTCTATTCCAACCGGTTGTAAAATAACAATAACAAATTTAAAAGAGATTTACAGATTTAAACACAGTTCTTTAATAATGTCCATACGCTTCAGGAAACTGTAATATGATAAGTGACACAGTATGTCATATTAACCAAATAAAATAACCAACCCACAAATCCAACCCCAGATCAGACAAATCCTTCAATTATAGTCAGAATAACTGTGTATCTGTGAGACTGAATCAAGAGATAAAGTACACATGCTGAGCTGTTAAGATTCCAGATTCCTGCGCCATGATGTTTGTGTAACAGCTTCATCAAAAGTGACGTCCAGGGTAGAAGACGACACCATAAGCAGCTCTGAGGTTCTTCAGTGACCTGTGTATTAAACTATGCTCTCAAAAGAACAACACAGGTGAGTCTGCAGTTCCTTTCAGCTCCTGTATAGATGTTTCTGTTTAGTAAGACAGTGTGGTCTTATGGTTGGGGCAGGGATGCACTTATTTTAGTTTCATTGATCAGTTTTCTGACGATGATGATTTGTGTTATTATTCTCAAGATATAATTTTGCACAGTTTCTGCCCTTTAAAAAATCAATATGCAAAATTGGATAAACTGAGTGCACTAATTGTACTTCTGAGATGGTCTCAACTAAATCTAAAACAACATTTTATGGTGTATATTTAGAAATGTTTACCTTTTATTATGGGTGTTGCTAGAGAATTCTGATAGCTAGATATCAGTAATAACAAATAATTCATCTGGAATTCATTTTGTACAGCAGGTAGTACAACCTGCAGACAGACACCCGTACAGACACATCCCCTGAAGACAGACACCCGTACAGACACACCCCCTGAAGACAGACACACCCCCTGAAGACAGACACCCGTACAGACACACCCCCTGAAGACAGACACCCGTACAGACACACCCCCTGAAGACAGATACTCATACAGACACATCCCCTGAAGACAGACACACCCCCTGAAACCATTCAACTAAAGCAGTTACACATCTGCTCCCACACGCATTCACAGGTGTATTGTGTGACCCTGGTCAGCACATGGGACATGTCTTCACTTACACACTGGCTCAGTTCTTTGCTCTGTAATCCTCTAAGCAGTTTCTGAACATCTGAGCACATAATAGTGTTATAAAAGATGTGTTTTCATAAATTTCTCTTGATGTGTCACAACGATCTTGTCCATCAGTGTGAAGATACACTTCTGTGTTTTCTGTTACAGGGAAATGTGTCTAAAGTTACCGACATATCAAAGTTTTGGCTTGTTAATGTGTTTTCAGAGCAGCATGTTTGTTGTGTTCAGGAAGCACTTCGGATGCTGTATTTATTGATCAGTATTTAGAGATGAGATCGATGTTATCTTGGTGAAATATTTCATCTTTGCACAGAAACTTAAAAGCAAGACAGCACTGAAATTGATTGTTTGAAACATTCAATTGCCGGCAACTTTATATATTTTATGTTTGTTGTCAAATGATATGTAGGTCAAATAAAGTCAAACTGACATTTCCAGACAACTGAAATTATAAACCATTATTATCAGCCTGTCACTGTGAATCAGGGGAAGATAAGGAGAAGTTTGAACACTGATCTGTTATGTACATGGGCAATAACTTTAAAATAATTTTTTATCATAAAAAGTTTTGCACTGTAGCTTTAAGTCATCATGGTCGACTGCCTCTTAACACAGAAAATATGTAATGATTCATGTAGATAGTAAATGAAATAGGTGATGAAACAGTAACTGCAGCACTCATGGAAACGAGGTTTGGAATTGTGTTTTACATTTATAGACACTGTATTCAAAGCAGCCTACAGTGCATTCAGATGTACATATTATCAGTCACTGGAAACACATGACCCTTGCATTTCTAGAGCCATGTTTCACCAGCTGAGCTAAAGTTGATTGAGTTTTAATGATTTTACACAAGTCTTTCTCATCTGTTCTGTTTGACAGAAGGAGAAGCTGCAGGATGTGTTTGCAGGCTCTGATGATACCTCATGTTACATGTACCTCATGTTTTCATTACTCACCAGTTGTTGTGATGTTTCAGTGAAGGTAAGGCAACCAGAATCCCCCACTGTAAGCAAGAAGTCAAGTCCATGAAGAAAGGAAGGAGGGAGGGGGCGCCCGTGGAGCCACCAGATGGCGGCTGGGGATGGATGGTGGTTCTGCATTGTTTCCTGGTATGTTTTTATATGTTTAGAGTCATTAAGAGTCATATATATTGTTTTAAATGATATGAATCTGAATTTAGTGTAAACAGAAGTGAACTGCTGCTGTGTTTTCAGGTGAACGTGCTGGTAATGGGGACGCTGAAGAGCTTTGGGATCTTCTTTGTGGCGTTACAGGACGAGTTTGGGGGCTCATCCGAGAGCATCAGCTGGATCGGATCCATCATGTCCAGCCTCAGGCTCTCTGGAGGTACAGTGACCATAGCAACTCTCCTTGATCCAGAGAGTCAGTATGACAGGAGAAAGGATTATTATGGGTGTTGCATACATCATAGATGAGCAACATCTCAGTCACTCTGACGTGGTGATGACCACGCTCTGTTTGTGGCCTTCAGGTCCGTTGGCCTCAGTTTCCTGTGCCAAGCTGGGGAACAGAGTTACCTCTGTAATGGGGGCGTTTTTTGTCAGCGCTGGCTTTCTCTCCAGTATATTTGCCCCTAGCGTCACCTACCTTTATATTAGCATGGGGCTGGTTGTAGGTATGTTCTTTAAAAATAAATATGTATTAGATATTATAGCACATGTCTGAAGATTAACACACAGCTCTGTTTTGTCCTGAATGAATGTGTGATGGCTTCAGGTCTGGGCTTTGCTCTTCTGTATCAGGCCACGTCAGTTGTGACAGTGACGTACTTCAGAAAGAGGCTGGCTACTGCATATTCTATTGGACGCTCTGGGATGGGTCTGACCTTTGCCCTTGCTCCGTTCACACAGCTGCTCCTGGATCAGTATGCCTGGCAGGGTATTTCTTATCTCATTATGAATACACCATTTACATACACTAGTTAAAACACCATATACGTACAGTACATATAATGTTTTGACTGGTAAACAAATCTACTTCTTACTCTAAAGTGAACTGTAAGAGAAATTAGTGCTGTCTGATTGGTCTGGTAGGAGCTCTGTTAATTTTGGGAGGTCTGATGCTGAACCTGGTGGCCTCTGGGATGCTGCTGCGGCCAATAAATGTTACACCTCCAGCCTGTTCAACCTCAGACTCCACCCTGGACACGGGCCTCCCCAGCACTTTAAACAGATCTCAGAAGGAGCCTCTGAAGAACAGCCTGAATGGTGACACACCTGCATCCTCGAGCACAGACAGCTCCACCTTCATTTCCAAAGACCCTCGAAACCCAGAGAACCCAGTGCATGAGCAGAACACACATTTAGAACCTGACAGACTCACCCAGAATGAAGTGAAGAGCAGTGAAATGAAGGGTTCCTTTCAGATGAACAGGGCATCTCCTGTAGATACTTTACTTCACCAGACCATAACGGAAACCCCCTCTGAAATCCCCAAGAAGTTGTTAGACTTCTCGCTGCTGAGGAACCCTTTCTTCTGCATCTACACCTGGTCAGTGGTCTTTAGTCAGCTGGCTTATTTTATCCCTTACTTCCATTTGTCAGCGAGAGCCCGGAACCTGGGCATCGAACCCATGGACGCCTCCTTCATTATCTCTGTGGCAGGTGAGTCGTGTTTTCTGACATGACCTCTCAAAATCTCCTTCAATCAGCATGTTTGTTAGCTTCACCAAACATCTAAGACTGGACTTCACTTACACCTGGACATAAAAAACAAGAGTTACAATTAGGTGCAATAGTGATACAAAAGTTATGGTGTAGAATAAGTTATGGTCTGCAGTACAGACAGCAGACAGAGTCCAGCCCTGACACTGAATCTCTTTTCATTCTGTTCCTCTCTCACTCTGCACTGAAAACAAGTTCCAGTCTTGAACAGAGATAATTGTGAGAAAACAAGAATGACGGGAATGTTGTGTGATTGGCGTGAGATTGACACACCTACTAAACACAGAATGAAAGAATGTAAAGAAGCTGTTTTGCATACAGAGGCTGTTCATACTGACCTGCAGTGTCATTTCAGCCCTGATCAAGTCAAATCTGTCTCGAAAACATGCAGCATGAGGTGTTACACCGTACACTGTACACGATACACTGATACACTGTACACTGATACACTGTACACTGTACACTGTACACTGATACACTGTACACTGATACACTGTACACTGTACACTGATACACTGATACACTGATACACTGATACACTGTACACTGATACACTGATACACTGATACACTGTACACTGATACACTGTACACTGTACACTGATACACTGATACACTGTACACTGATACACTGATACACTGATACACTGTACACTGTACACTGTACACTGATAC
>JAZGTJ010014622.1:0-13992 GCA_036877575.1 Botia almorhae
AGGCATCAAACATTTTCAGGTTCTGTCTGGTTATCTCTCCCTTTCACTGCGACATTCATAGCAATACATGTTGATGCTTAATCTACTTGTCATGCTTCCAGACTTAATCCACATTGCCCACATATAAGGAATAAGAAGCTTAAATAACCCCCTTACTGTATATACATTTTAAATGTTTACATTTATATCATTTTGTAGGTTAGTCGGTGTGTTTTTAGTCAGTTAAAGCAGTCGTTATTAATATATTTTTAAATCGATGACACCTTTAATTAAAGGGGCCTTTTTGTTGCTGTGCCTTTAAGGCCCTGTTCCAAATGCCCTCAGCGCTTGCGGTTTTCCTCTGAGTGCACACTGTGGTGACGTCAGACAGTCATGGGACTGAAGTCAACAAGTCCTTGAGGGTATATAAAGGGTATATACTGTATAAAAGCATTCATTTGAGACAAATACTTTAATCAGCTAAAATTCACTTTTATACATTTGTAAATTGTATAAATGTTATTTATGCAATTTTTATAAATAAATGACATTTGCTTGTCAGTGACCCTGTGTGTTGCATCATTTTCTGTTCTACCAATAAGCTGTCAGAAAGGGCTGGATTGCCTTTATAGAAAAAGAAGACCTTGAATATTATTGGAGTTAGGAAGCCGAAACCTTAACATTTGCTGAGACTAAATGCTAAATAACTGTGTAACAGAAGAGAGTTCAAGGCATTGACCTTACCAGAAAAGTGCAAAGAAACGGAGGGACTTTGGTGAAGAGCTACTATGTGTTTATTGGCCATGACCACACTGTCAGCTACAGCAGTATGGTTTGTCTTTCAGGAGGTGGGCATGACGATTGGCTAATTAAAAAGCCAAGCCATGAAATTTTATGCAGAGGATCAAAAGCAGTTTTAATTAATGTGTTCTCTGAAGATTAAGCGGCATTGACTTAAAGTCGTTGACTTTACTATCTCTTGCTTGGCCCTTTGCTAACCGTGTAGTAAGGCTTATATGTGCCAAAAACTAACCATGCTAATGTGGCAAGCAAATATCTTTAAGGTTAGGTTGTAAAATAGTCCCATCACACCTGCTTATGTTTTCCCCAGTTATGTTTTCTTTGTCTGGGGGAGATGAAGAGATTTTCATATAAATGAGTTGAGTTTGCGTCATCACTGTCACAGTCTCGGATGTCACAGCGGAACATCGAGATTAAGAACTGTTTATTAACCATAACATTTGGGAATGTTGGGCATTTTAATGTCAAAGTTTGTTGTGCATTACACGGTGGAATCTGGGTCACTCGTTCACACACACACACACACACACACAAGAAGCCTGTCGGCATGCTCATGTGCATGCATACGTAGTAAAAGTAAATAGACTGTTTAATTTGTTTGTTAAATTTGTACTCTTGATGTGATGTCGCTGAGGTGTTAAATATAGAACCAGGGCTGTCTGGGGACACTTCATATTTTATCTCCCTCCTCCCCTCTGTTGACACACACTGCATTTTTATGAGATTAAAACCCTCAGATTGCTTCTGCTAACGTAATAGATTTAATTCACTTTTATCTGGCTATGGTGGGTGACTCAATTTTGAGGACATAAATTGGCCCTTCAGATCACAGTGTGGCAATGCAACTCTGTGATTTAGAAGCTGTCAGAAATATTTGGACAACTTGTCCAGTGACACAAGCAGAAAACATTTATTTTGACCTTGTCGCATCATGTTGCTTTGTGTGGAAATATGTTTGCGGTGGGAGCTGTGGCTTAGCAGTTTTCACATGTGATTAGACGCATTGAGCCGTGGTGCTCATGTGGGTGATGCAAGTTTGGGTCTGGCTTGCAAAATTGAACAATTATGCATTGTGTATATGAAATATTTAACATTATGTGAATGCTTGGCTAAAGAGATGTGTCTTTAATCTAGATTTAAATTGGGAGTGTCTGAGCCTGAACAGTGTCAGAAGATCAATTAAATAAATTTTTCATACCTGTTTAAGGTCTTGTAAGTAAATAGCAATATCCTGTATGAAATACAGAACTTGACAGGTAGCCAGTGTAAATTTGGGTAATATGATTACGTTGTCTGGACCTGGAAAGGATTTTTGCTGCTGCATTTTGGACTAATGGTAGCTTGCTTATTGAGGATACCGAACAACCACTTGGCAGTGCATTACAATAGTCCAGTCTGGAGGTCATAAATGCATGAACTAGCTTTGCTGCATCCAGAACGGAAAATATGTTCTATTTAAACATTGTATTCTAGAAGCCATTTACAGGTTTACAGTCCAGTAAGTAGAATCTGTTTTATTTGAATTTAAGCGAAGAAAATTACTGGTCATCCAATACTTTATATCTTAAACACACACACACTGTCAATCTGGAAAGTTTGAATTATTATCTGGTCTTGATAAGATATATAATTTTCATTAGAATAACAGCAGAAACTGCAGCCATGTTTTCTAATAATACTGCCAAGGGGTGGCATGTATATTGATAAGTTGCTATGAAGTTGCTAAAGTGTTGTGGGTCATTGTTAGGATGTTGCCGGGGTGGTTCCCTATGGATTCTCCCCAGATTCTATGAATTAGGTCCCATCCTCTCCTCAACAATCTTCACAATCTGAGGTATCTTTTATGTTCATAGCTCAGACATGCAGTTGAGTATTTGTTGGTTCAAGCCTGAGCAATATTAGTAATCATGCCCTAGCATGATTCAAGTGTGTGTGTGTGTGAGGATGTCGAATTGAAGACAACTTGACGCAGCTTTATTTTTCATGATGGAGTGACTCTAGTGTTTCTGCCTGGCTGGAACAACATCAGCAACCTGAATGATCTTATTGGCTTATTGGTGACCAGATGTTTAAAGATGTTTCAGGTAAATGTTTGCGTCTCATACATGAGCACATTCAGGGTCCAAAACAACAACCAATAGAGTTTTTTAGAAACAGAATCTTGACCGGTCTTTCACTGATAGGCTAAGACAAATACACAAGCTAAAAAAATAAAAGAAATTAGCTAAAAATAACTCTATCATTTTGTCATATGAAAATGAGCAAGAAAATGTATGCATTTTAATAAATTCCTACCTTCATTCACAGAAGTGTCAAAAAACTCATACTGCTATAGTAATCCTAATGCAGAAATAACAGCAAATGCACACAGACTTTGTATCTCGGCTGTTTCAGACAGATTTATAATCATCCCCCTCCACTCTTTGATGCCCACAGTCTCACAGACTCAGGTGAGTGCAGACAGCTGTGACGGGCTCTCTGCCTCCTACTGCAGCTTTCATATGCAATATTGCCCTCCCATCAGACTGCACTGAATTCAATTCTCTAAGCTCTGTGTCCAGTCCCTCTAACCATCAATAGTGCTATTATATTCATGAATGACACTTTGCTTCTTTCTGTCCCCTCAGGTGTTCAAAAAGCCTCCCCCAGGAAGGAAGATTGTCATTGCTACCAACGTCACTGAAACCAGGAGCACTTGTGTGTACTTGAGCGTGCGCATGTGTTTTTATGATGAACATATGTTTCTCAGGGTGTATTTTGTGGTTTACTGCCCCTGATACTGTCTGATGTGAGTCAAGATTCAAATAAGCATTTGTCTGTTTTGTGTGATTATGAATAATTAACAGTATTGTCACTGCTAATGTAGCTAGCATCGTCAGTATGCAAAAGTCGAACCAAGTGGCGACAGAGCCAGCTAATTAAAACACAATGCGCTAACACAGATTTTAAACAGGCTTTGAGTCTCGCTAGACAAACAAATTCCACAAAAAATGGAAAGCAGACAGAAATTGATGGGATTTTCATACATAAATTCATGTGTGGATCTCTTGTTAGTTACGTTTAGTAACTAAACAGGCTTTTTGCCATTTAAATAGTCATCCACAACCAGAGTCTATGATAATTTATTTGTTATAACAAAGTTATTCTAATTATTTTAGCTCTATTTTACGACTCAGTTTGTCAAATAGCTATGATTACAAAAAAGTCTATCAGTATACCTTTTGTATAATTGTGTAAACATATGTACTAATGAATCATGCACAGTAAGACCAGTGACATGTTTTATACAGTGTCAGTATAAGGTCAGTTTCGTTTTAATGTTGTCTAAGAAGGAAATGTTTTCCTCCACTGCAGCGTCATCATCAATACACTGCGATGTTCATCTCACTTTCAGTCTCTGTTTTCAGTATTACGATAGATGATGTTGTGTACATGATCGACAAAGGGAAGATTAAAGAAACCCATTTTGACACACAGAATAACATCAGCACCAAGACTGCAGAGTGGGTGAGCTTAGCCAACGCCAAACAGAGGAAGGGCCGTGCTGGCAGGTACAGATCAATCTCTCTCTCTCTCGCTCTCTCTCTCCATTAATGGCCCTTAGGTGATACTCCCCCTATATATCAGCGGTTCTTCCTTACATTCACAAGTCTCTCCTCCATTCACATATATCAAACTCATTCTCAGTTAGAGGAGCTGCTACTTTTGGGATGTCAGACCTCTCGTGATATACAGCATATGCATTTCCCACTGGCATCACAATGGCTTTGCCGTAAAATGAATAATTTCATTCTATTTTTCCCTAGATAGCACTAGCTTTTGGTTGAGCATCAGTTCCACAGTGATGACTGTCTATTAACGCGTAAATGTTGTTTTTAGTAGCGTAATTAAACAAAAATGATGTGATGATAAAGTGAAAACAATTAGCCTTTTCCCCCTGAAATGTTTTTAAAAATATTCATCTGGGAGCTTTTCGCAGCCAACATCCACATACCTCACAATTAACTGGATTAATTAATAGGCATGCCATTAATTTGATTAGCCTTTTAAATGGAATGTGTAAATCAATTAACACATGTCCCTGAGCCCTCTTTAACCTCAGGGTAATAAAACTTCTCCTCTAATCTCTCCTCATCCTCAGGGTTTCTTCCATTCATTCCTGACTAATATAAGTGTATTCATGAAGCTTTTCTGCACCTGTGAGGTTCAGTACCTCAGTCTCTCTCTCAAGGTTTCACTGTCTAATCTAAAATCCACAGAGAAGCATGTGGCCTTGAATAGACTCATTGTTATCTCAGTCATTTGATAGGAAATGTACAAAACAAATCTCTTTCTGTGTGCTTTTCCAAAGTGCGTTTTTCTCTTAGAAAACATGCTCATTTATCTCTGTCTTTTTAAGAGGAAATGTGTTTTTCTACCAGAAACGGATGATGCATTTAGTGCCTGTGAAATATGTTTGTGATGATGTTTATTTTGTATTTAGATAGCAGACTAACAACTTCAGGTGTATGTGTGAGAGCGCAGGAGCAGCTTGCATTTACGTCTGGTGTCTACGTGTTTGGGGTTAAATTGGCACAGTGACTCATGCTTTTTAGACAGTGAGTGAGTGATGGGAGATGTATATGTGTGTGTGTATATCAGAGAGCGGTAGATAACAAGTCAGTGACTAGATTCACTTTTAAATGAATCTGCCCTGCTGCTCAGCACAGGCTCTGACACACCATTTCAATTTCACACTTGTTCACATAAACATCCAAATGTACACCCTCTCTCTCATTGTGCCTGGCACACACCGCACCGTTGCCACAGTAACACCATAGCACTGCATTATTCAAAGCAAATTGACTTTCACATCAGCAAGCTTCGTCTGGTCTTGCATCTCTAGACTTTTGACCATGGGAATAAAGTGTGGTCTACAATGCAGCCACGGCCTGTCACTTAAACAGGAAGTGAAATTTTGGTTGACATGTAAATTGAGCAATCACAGTTTTTGTTTTTATGTGGCATTAAGTTATGTGTCTGTCTGAAATAGGTTATACAAAAATAATAGACGTAAATCATTTTTATAATAAAATAATGGCGTGGCAGTGTCCATGAATGAGTGTGCAAAAAACAACATGTTTTTCTTAATAATAAAATAAATGCATACATTTAATAAATTATAAAAAAACACACTAACAAATAATAATAACAATTGATTGTTTAAATTGTTTGTATTGATTATTTAACAATAAATAACAAATAATAAAATTGCATACAATACAAATCTCTTTTCCCCTCATCGGTTGAATGTCCTTGATTATCACTTTGTCCAGACCAGTTTAACCTGGTGCTGTATGCTTGTACCTGCTGTATGCTTTGAGTCTCTTTTCTCATTATTTCATGCGCTTTGAAAAAAATTGTCTGTTAAATGAGTAAATGTGTTTATGCGTACATGTTATGATATTATTCCACAACAGATGATTGAACTCTCAATTGCTTTTCAGCAGTAGTCATTTGCATTCATCACACAGGCTCTTCTAATGGAAGCAGTATGACATTGTATTTTGCACGTCTCATTTGCATTGTGTGTAATTGTGTGAATGCGTTGTGTGCATATGCAGGGTATCTCCAGGTAAATGCTACCACCTGTATAATGTATCGAGGGTTACACGATAACTACCGGTTATCTGAGATCAAACACACCCCAATGGAAGTGCTTTGCTTGCAAATAAAGGTATCTGGAGCAATTGGGAGCATTTCTGTGCATACTACATTTTGCTAAAATGCATGGCTGAATTCCTCCTCTGATACTGATAAAGTGTAGGTCATGATATTTGTGACTCATGCCAAGCTTGTGGACCTTTTGACTGGCTCTGCTTAAAAGCATTAGCGCAGGTAGTGGGCATGTATGTTGTTGAAGTGCATAAGAATCATGTTTTTGGCAATCCTTATGAAGTGAAAGCCTCTCACAGATGTGGTTGTGGGAAATTGGACTGAACATTTTCACCAGTGAGTCATTCATGCTCCAAACACACACCTTCTTCATCACACACACACAAAAACACACACCACACTCTAACTCTAACTCTTTTCCCTGTGTCTGTGTGGCTTTAATGGGTCCTAAAGGCAGAGGTTTCACAAATAGTCTCCGATGACTGTAATAGCCGGGCACACAAACAAACTAATGGATTAAAAGGAACATTAATCACTGTCATTGTATCTGAGAGGCAGTGTAATCGTCTAATGAGGCATTTTAGCTCTGTCAATTACTGCTCATTTTCACCTCCACATGGCTGCTCAGTCTCAGTTGTTCCTGTGTGGCAGTGAGTCTGATGAACCGCTTTCACACTCATTCACACACATGCAGGAAACAAAGCCTTGTGGACCATCTTGTATCACTTCAGCACTTCCTCTGCTTGGATTAAAAAAGCCTCAGTTTCTTCTCAGTTATGTGCATGATCCAGAATTATATTTTGCGCACATATGCCAATGCCATCAGAAAATTGATTGGCTATAATATTTTTACACTGGCATGTTGTTGGTTTATTTTCTCTCCAGAGCTGTTTTATTTAGATTTTGCGCTTGCTTTAATTTCTTTTAGATCCTAAAGTTGGGCTGTATTGCGTCATTCCTGATGAAAACTCTGAACCTCTCATCAGACAAAGCTGGTGGGCCATACCTGGTGGACCTGGTGGGTGGATGGAGAAAATGAAGGGAACAACAGGTTGATAGAAATGGGAAGAATGGGTGGATTAATAAAATATTTGTGTTGAAATAATTTCATTAATGTGATTTTGGAGTTAAATCAGAAAGAGACCTGAGAAATAAACATAATATGGGTTGCCTGGGACAATGATCAATCACATTTTAGCATTTAATGGCCATGGTACCCAAATATTCTAAAATAAGTAGCTGTTATTGATCAATTGGAGTCAAGTACTAATGTTTGTCTCTTATTGTAATCGAAGTTGCTTCCTGTCCTTATTTGTAAGCGTCAGCTAAATGACTAAATGTAAATGTAAGTAATACAGAGAGCTATGTAATAATTGCATTGTATGTAACAGCAGTACACATTTGCTAAATAAAAAACAGTTCTATTTCTATTACAGTTCTAAAACATTCTATTTCTTAGAAATTCTATTTCTATTTCTTCTATTTCTAACTCTCAATACGGCCCATGATCTGTCTGATACATCTGTGTGTGCATGTGAGGGAAGTTGACGCTGTTGGGATTTAATCTTGCCCATTTGCCAGTAGATTCGTACAGGAAAAATGATTCTGTTTGGGACTCTTATGGGTTGTTTGGACCTGCTTATCATTGCAGCCAGCCTTAGCTTTAAAGACCCATTCATCATACCACTGATACATACAAACACACACTGTTACACAAGCACAATCTCAAATACTGTACACTGTACTGTACACTGTACAATACTGTTGACCAATACACCAGGCTGCAGGATCTCTAACCTAGAGCTTTCAGAGCAATTCCATCAGTGTGAACTATGATGAGGGATGGTTTGACTGATGGATCCGTTTATCTCGGGAGAAGTAGAAGATTGCAGATCATAGAAGAAAAATCATCTCCAGAAACTCTAAGAGTGATCATTTCACGGTTGTCATTTTGGGTCCTTGATGAAATGGTTGGATAAAGACAACACTCATGCAGTCAGATATATGTTCCTCAGCACAGCAGTCACCAAGTGCTGTAGTTTGTCTGCTAAACAGTCATACTATGGTATCTAGATTCTGTTAGTGATGATGCTGTGTGTGTGTGTGTGTGTGCGCGCATGTGTGTGTGTGTGGCTTTGACTCTGTTATCAGGGCTGGGAGGATGCTAAGTGACAAGTGGCAGGTTTGAGCGAGAGAACGGCTGTGACAACTTCCTGTCTGCCAACACATTATTATCCTGCAAATCAGAGTCATGGATGCTGCAAATACATTCACTTAAATGTTTAAATCCAAAGCATCTGTACAATTTTCGTTTGTCCCAAAGTTAATATTTTTAATAATAATAATAATGTTTCTGTTTAGCTTAAATGGTAGAGCGTGGCCCTGACAATGACAGGGTCATGGGATCCCAGGAAATGCACTGTAAGTTGTTTTGGATAAAAGCATAAATGTGTAAATGTACATATAAAAGGCCCTCAACAGTAATTGTCATAAACAGCATCACCGCTAGCATCATCCTAAATAAACATTCACAGACTCAGTTGTAATAACAAAATGGAGGAAAATAAAGAGGGTTTGTGATGTCAGATGACAGACGCAACACAAAATATCTCTATCTACCTGTAATCTAAGACTGCGGTTTGAATTGAATCATAGAACTTGGTTTTTGTCTGGCTCTATTATTAGACACGTCACACTGTCAGTTTGAACATATCGTTGCCATGACGCTGAACAGGCGGAGCTAAGTGGTGACGTTTGATTTCAGCTTTTACGCACACAGAGTGCATCAGCTGTAGTTCACGCCACACTTCAATCTGTCTGTTATTCACACGGCTGTATTCAGATGCATTATACCCATTATTCACAAGGTTCTGCATTCAATCCTGTTCTGGGTGTAATTCAAACCTTGCTCCATTTGTTCCCCTTCACATTCAACCGGTTATGCAACACACAGCTTCATATGAATTAGCCTGAAGACTGCAGAGGCTGAGCCCCATTGAGTGTGCACAGATAGGCTGCAGTAGTTTAATACGTGTGGGAAATGTCACAGTGAAGCTTTTGTCTGCTTTCTCTGCCGCTAATTGAAATACTCATTAGTTCCATCAGTTTGCATGAATATAATCTTGTAAGTCAGACTTTTGGCAGTCTGACGCATTTCATAGCTTATTCTTGTCTAACCTCCTCCACCACCGCGGTCGGTTTATGGACCGTCTGACACAAAACTGGCAAAACTGCCTGCATTAGTGCATTTGCCAGAAACTTTTATACAAAAGGGCTTACAGTAAATTTTAAATATACATTTGATCATTCGATGCATTCCCTGGCAATTCACATTAAGGCATTACTAGCACAATGCACCACCAGATTATAGAACGCAATCGATCACATTTGTTGGACATTTGATTGATTATAGTCGGCCATGTATTCATATAATGTAAAATGACTCCTCATCAGTGTTTGAAATTGTTTTATTGTTTTTGCAGCCAGTGAAGGTGTACTAAGGCTGATAGGAAGGTTGGTTTTTACCCTAAATCTGTCAATTTCCTAGGAAACTCATTTAATCATTAATATCTATCATCTGAAGATGAGAACCACAAGTGTATGTACCTTTTAAAATGCCTATCAGATTAAATCAAGATCGTTTTTGTTATTATAAAACTAATAATAATAACACAGACTGATCTAAACCTTGGCCTTTCCCCATAAAACAAAACATTTTCATTTTAAGAATTTAAAAACCATAATATACTTCATGAATGGTTTTTAGCTTTGGAAGGCACCCTACTTTGTTCAAATTAGATAATTTATTAACTCATTTTGTATTACTAAGCAAAACCACACACACACACACACAGGCTGCAGGCTGTTTACCCATTCACCCATTTTAAAAGAGAAGGACTGCAGTAATTGCATGTCACTCTCTTGAAGAGCACTGTTTAGTTTCGAGAGAGGAGGACATGTGTTTGTAGTTTAATGCAGGCTCCATTTTATGACAGTCCATCTTTTATTCAGTTTCTGTCTGCCTTTCAACTGACGTCCTCTCAGAGGAGATCAAAGCTTCTTACCATATCAAGCAGTACAAATTCAGGTATCTCCGTCTCTCTGCTCACACACTTACGCCTCAAGCTGATTTTGCCAGAAGAAACAAACAACAATATTAAGTTTTGTGCTTTTTTGGTCACAGTGACACAGCAGTACAGAGCAAGAAAACCACCCAGAGGCTTTAGCGGTGGTGTGGATGTTAAATGGCAGCACTGCAAGTCGGATCTATATACCTCACATGAGAAGTGATGTTGGAGTCCAAATGGCCATGATTTAGCCGGGGGAACTCGCATATAGTATATAGTATAGCAGTTATATATAGTATATAGTTATAGTTTATAACTATATACTATATATATATATATATATATACTATATACTGTATACAGTATATATACTATATATACTATATATATATATAGTTATATATTCTGTTATATATAGTATAACAGAATGACGTGTATAAAACAATTCTACTAACAGAAACGTAATATTAGGTACCTCTTAGACAATATGATGTTGTAGACTACATTAGCTAGTTAATTAGTGCATGGATTTCCAAAGAAAACAGTTCCTTCATGTTTATACACAAATCTTACTTGATTATTATAGTATAAGGAAAATAATGGTTGGAAAATGTATGTTGATATTTCCTACTGGATAATAAGATATGAATCGAGGAAACACAATGCCGTAAATCTTTGAGTATTTAGACATTCTGTAGCAAATGTATATATATCACCTGCTAAGCTGTATAATTGACCGTGGTCTCAGGCAGCTGATTTTATTGCTGAGCTAATATTATGTCTCTTGCTTTACTCGGTGGTCTTTTTCTTATATTGTAATTTCAACCCATCAATATTTCATGTTTATTTAATTAAGTAGTCGTGTAATAAGTAGTTCCCTGGGCTTTGCTTCAGCCTGTCGGGGTTTATTTAATGACCAGCTTGACGGTACATCACTGCAGCGCCCGGCCTTTCTCTCTCAGCAGTAGCTCCTGAATAGCCGTGCAGGAAACACTGTGAAAGAATGAAGAAAAATGTGATTTTTAAGAGACTGACAAGCTTGTTGCTCGGAGAAAAGTGTTGGACAGTGAGACTGAAGTAGAAAATACCGTGAAAGAAGGTTAAATAAATCGGCGAAGAGAGATTAGAGAAAAGACATTTAGTGATGGAGAGATGGAGAGAGCAGAAAGACAGACACGGGCAGATTGAAAGAAAGGTTTGTGTGAAGACGGAGAGAGATTGATCTGAGAAAGTGAATCGAGGTGAACAGAATTCTAATGTCTTTGTTCGGTTCTTCGGTCCCTCCCTCTTTTCAGAATGGCTGTCTTTTCCTCATTCTTCCTCTCTCCTCGTTCTCTGAGGACACAATGTCTGTCTGAACTAATAGACACAGCGCTGAATGTTTCCTGCTGGTTAAACCTTTGCCTCTATTTTTGCCCTGGGATCCTGATTAGTACTCCATACTGCAGAGAGGCCAGATTGAGCCAAGACACCCCTTTCCTCATGTGTCTTTTTTTCCAGGGTTTTTCCACATACGTTTCACACTTTCTGGTTCTGGGTGCGTGTTGTGCATATGGGTGTGTATAAGAGTACAGCTCTGGCACAGGGCAAAGTGACATTTTCACACAAACATTCCAGCTCCCAACGTCACACTGTCTAATGAAACACATTACATCTAAGGTCAGGGACAGCCGGAAAGCAGGGAAGGTTTTTTGCATGCATGTGTGCGCCTCTGCATGTGTGTGCCTCTGCATGTGTGTGCCTCTGCATGCATCAGTGAAATTTGTGATGCTGCTTTACGTTATTGACATTTTTGTAAATTTGAGTTTCCGATTCAGTAGTTGCACACAAACGCACCCCCAAATCATAATTGCGACATCATTAAGCTGGTTTTACAAAACTACAAACAAGCTTTCCTCTTCAGATCTTCCTCTGACTGCACAGAGGTGTCCCTGTTGTCACTGCTGTTTGTTGGAGGGGACATTTCTATTCACCGTTGACGAGTGGATAGTCTTCCAGTCCCCAGCTCGCATTGCTTAACTTGTTAAGGTCAGTGTCGGACAGAAATAAGGCTGTCAGTCCTTATTAACTTGACATGTTTATTTACACTGTTGATTCTATGCCACTGGGGACTCAGGGATGGGTTGACGTGCATTGGATTCTGGGCTGCAGTTGAACTTCAAATTTACTGTTTAAATTAGGCCCTAAGGAAAGACCTGAATGTTTTACTGGGGGAGAAGATAAGAAAACCTCGACCTGTGGACTGGAATGACCGGCACTCTAAAGATTGTGCTGTCATCTCCGCCATCACCTCATCACCACGCAAGAAACCCCTGCTGAAGGCCGCAGAAGAGGCAGCAGGCAGTGAGCACCAACCCTCACCAGATTATTTATTTGAGTGACACTCAGCTAGGACAAAACATAAAGACTGATGCTATCAGAAGGGTTTGTAGATACTTTTTAGTTAACAGCTCTTAAAATTGTTGGAAAGTCTACAGAAATGAGATATTAAAAAACTGCTACATGACTTCTTGGTAACATTTTATTTTAGCATCGCTTTGAGTCATTTTGTTATATACTTTTTAATGGTAGACTTTTATTTACAGTAATTCAATTTGTCATAATACAATCCATTTAATCAAATGGAGGACTTCCACTCTCTCTCTATTTACAAACATATATTAGTCATAGGACATGTAAGGCGGCTTAAAAGGCACATAAAAGCATTTGGTATACAAATCTATATACTGATTAACTTGCAAGTTTACAGGGTCAAGTAAGCTGAATGCATAATTACATTTGGCATGATTTACAATGATTAATGTTTCCCTGAGAGTCAATACAAAGACTGTGAGTGAACGTTCAGAACTCTTTGCGTGGCTGTGAAACTTCACTTTAAATAGGGATTCCACAATTCTACGAATTCAGTATTGAAATTCACATAGCATGCAGGAGTGCTCCAAATGATAACAATACCAGTATGGACCAGTGTCACATTTTAGCAGAAAAGACTGATCCCTTTATCATGTTTAAAATGAACCCTGAGTTCAGTCAATCAGAGGATTCACATAAAAGCTGTGTAAGATATCAGTCCATATGGTATGGTGATGAGTTTTTGGAAGCTTAAGCAGCTTTTGCTCTGTAGTGGTTAGAGTCCATCCACAGTCGTCTTCATGTGCATTGTGAAGGAAGTGCTCCAGAAACAGGCTCAGACGTTGGTCTCGAGGCCCTGCAGACGGTCCATCCTCTGCATGTTCTTCTCAATGGTAGCCTGGCAGGTGATGTGTTCTGCACACTCAGAAGGGAACCAGCCCTTCTCGCCATCCCTCAGACGCTCCCCTTCATACCAGCCTGAAACCAAAGCCACATGTCAGTTTATGCCTCAAGCTTAAATGAAACTGTTCATTCTTTCATGGGATGCATAAGATGAGTTTTTGAAGAATATTGTGGCTGATCTATTTTAAAGAACTGAATGTCATATAGGTCTGAAACAAAGTAAGGGTATCTGATC
>JAZGTJ010014623.1:1606-13992 GCA_036877575.1 Botia almorhae
CAGGACCTGACATGGTCCTGTCACGTTAACACCCTGGTGAAGAAGGCCCGGCAGCGTCTTTATCATCTTAGACGCCTGAAGGACTTTAAACTGCCCTCAAAGGCGCTAAAGACATTCTACACCTGCACCATTGAGAGCATCCTGACGGGAAACATCACAGCCTGGTTTGGAAACAGCATCAAACAGGACAGGCTAGCTCTTCAAAGGGTGGTGTGATCAGCCGAGCGCACCATCCGCACCGAGCTCCCTGACCTGGAGACTATATACAGCAAGCGGTGCTGGACCAAAGCCAGGAGGATTATGAAGGACCTCAGCCATCCCAACAATGGACTCTTCTCTCTGTTTACATTTAGTCATTTAGCTGACGCTTTTATCCAAAGCGACTTACAAATGAGGACAGGAAGCAACTTCGATTACAATAAGAGACAGTGAATAAGTGCTATACACAGGGCTCAGGTTTTCCAACACAGTATAAGAAAGGTTTTTTTTTTGTCCCCAAGTAGAAGTGGGGGTGTGTTAGTAAATTAGTCGTGGAACAAAAGACGAAAAAGATGAGTTTTTAGATGAGTCTAATGACTCAGCCATTCTGATAGAGATATGGAGTTCATTCCACCAACCGGGCAGAGTGAAAGAGAGAGTCCGGGAGAGTGATTTCCTTCCTCGTTGGGATGGAACCACCAGGCGACGTTCATTAGCAGAACGCAAATTCCTGGTGGGCACATAAGTGCGAAGGAGTGAGTAGGTAGGGAGGTGCAGATCCAGTAGTTGCCTTGAGGGCAAACATCAGAGCCTTAAATCTAATGCGAGCAGCTATTGGCAGCCAGTGCAACTGGATGAGCAGTGGCGTAACGTGTGCTCTTTTAGGCTCGTTGAAGACCCCTCTAGCTGCTGCATTCTGAATCAACTGCAGGGGCTTGATGGAGCAAGTCGGAAGCCCTGCAAGAAGGGAATTGCAGTAGTCCAGTCTAGAGAGAACCAGAGCCTGAACAAGAAGTTGTGCTGCATGATCCGGGGTCTGACCTTCCTGATATTGTAGAGGGCAAATCTGCAGGAACGAGCGGTTTTAGAGATGTGGTCTGCGAAGCTCAGTTGATCGTCGATTGTCACTCCGAGGCTTTTGACCGTCTTGGATGGAGAGATGGTTGATCCGTCAATCTGAAGTGAGAAGTTGTGAAGGAAGCATTTCTGTTTTGCCAATGTTGAGTTGGAGGTGACGGTCCTTCATCCAACACGGTATGTCTGTCAGGCATGCTGGGATGCGAGTCGGTACCGTGGGATCATCAGGGTGGATGGAGAGGTAGAGTTGGGTGTCATCTGCATAGCAGTGATAGGAAAAGCCATGTTTCTGAATGACAGATCCTAGAGATGCCATGTAGATGGAGAAGAGGAGTGGTCCAAGAACTGAACCCTGGGGCACCCCAGTGTCTAGGTGTTGCAGGTTGGACACCTCTCCTCTCCAGGACACCTCTCCTCTCCAGGACACCCTGAACGACCTGTCAGAGAGGTAGGAACTGAAACACCGAAGTGCTATACCTCTGTTGCGGTCAGGAAAACGTTTCCGTTCTCTGAAGGCAAACACAGAGAGAATGAGGAGGAGCTTCTTCCCGTAGGCCATCCGGGCCCTCAACCAGAACACTTCTGGACATATCCCCACACAACACAATCACTCCACCTCAGCTGATATTGCACATTCAAAATTGCACTACTTGCACTGTTTTACTTTTTTCATATACATCTTTTACACATATATATTTATATACATACATTGTAAATACTGCACACTTTAAATCAATATATCTTTATTTTACTGTAAATCTTTAATTTCTTAAACTTTTTCTTTTCTTTACTTTTTTTTAAACTTTAATTTTTGTACTTTTGTTTCTGTAAGACAGTCGTGTAAAGCATTTCACTGCATGGTGTACTGTGTATGATCTTGCATGTGACAAATAAAATTTGAATTTGGAAAAAAAATTAAAAACAAAACAATTAATTTACTTGTAAATGCTGATTAAAAGTGCAATATGGGAAAGGAGGGTTGCAGCAAAGAGAAAACGTTCTATTAGACGTATGGATTGTATTTAAAAGGAAGTTTGAAAAGTGTCCAATGCCCGTTTTATTATTTTAAACAAGAAAAACTGGAAAAATTTTACTATGTTTTTACGCAAGATGTTTGTAAGGTTTTAGAAGATTCAGGTTTAGAATTAACATTGTAAACAATGAAATGGTGTTTTTAATGCATTTTGATTTGTTTATTGCTCTTTTAAAGACGTCAAAAAAGGGCAGATAAAACTGAAAAAGTATTATTTTCATACCTGTTGTCATACTGTCATATATAAAGCATTTTTATATGACCTGGAAACTTTGTAATATGGAAAATATTTGATGTATATCTATATTAAAAGAATAATAATTTCAAAAAAAGTGCGCGCCCGATCTCGGAATCTAAGCAGAGTTGGGTCTGGTTAGTACTTGGATGGGTGACCGCCGGGTAATACCAGGTGCTGTAAGCTTTTTGCTTTCTTTCATTACTTAGATGACCCACATCTCCCAGGCTTACTTTTCATCTGTAACCAAGCCATTCGTCCTTTTGCATTCACTGATAAATTTGCTGTGCTTTCTGCGAGACTTCCGTCTGACCTATGTGTGTCATAAGGACCTGTCAGACACAACTTTTGCTTTCCTCCACCATGGGTAATCACCACGGGTAATCATGCCTGCTTTACGTTTGAAAGCCGTTGTTATAGTTACGTAGGCCTAAACTGCCAATGGTCAGATATCTGTTTTCCATTCATTAGCAGCAATTATAACACCTGTCCGATTTACAGCTACAGTTCATAGTGCAATCAAACAAAACGAAACACCAAAATCTGATGTCACATCGAGGTTGGGCATTATTTAGCGGAGAGACAACTGTAGATGATTTCTGTTTGTTTTCTGCACCTCTTGTTTATACGAGCGCCGTCACCTGGCGCTAATTCTTATATTTTAAGTAAACCTTGATCATCTTTATCATTTTTAACGTTTCGGAGTGGGCATCAGTAACGACCACGGTACAATGTAGCCTGCACAGAGAGAGTAAAAACGCTTGTATGTTTCAAAACGAATTGTACGTGCATAAAAGGGAACCATGGTCATAACAGAAATCAGTTACCGGGCACATCGTTGACTTGAAAAAGCCTTCGATGGTGGACAGCTTTAAACAAAGCCAGGGCCTTCGTATTCCTCAAATGGATTAAAAAAAAAGAAACCCACTTATATTCACAACCGGCGCTGTTTGTGAGTGCTTGTGCTTTTTGGAAAAAATCCTGCACGTGTGTGCGCTGAGGGGGGAAAAAGGTAGCAATGGAAACTTTCTGACTAGTGCTCGTTCGTGCTAGTAAAACAAAGAAACAGCAAGACAAGATCGGGAATAAAAATTGATGAAAGCGAACGGACTGAATTAATAAAAGATAACGACGAAACAGGAAATATCATATAAAAGAAGAACTAAGGTAACACCAAATCTAGAGAAAGCCAAAAGAAAAGATTTAAAACAAGTGTGTGAGGGAAAACGGGACAATGAAGAAGTTGAAAAGGAAGGAAAGGGCATAGACTGACAAAATGGAGATTTTATGGCTTTTTTATTTTATGGTGTTGAAAATTGTGACTTAATGCTAGAGGATTAATGAATGCTTTTAAATTTGAAAAGGTGAATTGTGTAGAAATGAGGATGTGATTTTATTGCAAGAGACAAACCATAAAGAGAAGGTTATGGAGAATTTTAAAAGAAGATGGGAAAGGGAATTACTTTATAATAACAGAAAGGGAATTTTAGTAAGAAAGGACAGATATAAAGATAAAGCAGCTGTATAATGATAAAAAAGGAAAATGTATGGTGGTAGAAATGGAGATGGAAGGAGAAAAAAATAGTTTTGTGAACGTGCATGCTCCTAATGAAGAAAAGGAAAAAGCTGATGTAATTGAAAAATGGCAAAAGGTGGTGATCGTAGGGGATTTTAACACAGTTTTTAGTAAAATGGATATTGCAAACAGGATGGTATTTAAAACGGATGGGGGGAGAAAAGAACTATGGGCATTGATGGAGAAAAATATGATTGATGTGTGGAGGGAAAGAAACGGGGAAAAAGTTGGTGGGGAATTTTGTGTGTCAAACCAGAATAAATTATTTTTTAAGTAACAGAAATCTAGAATGTTTTATTGATGAAATATTTCATAAGGAAACAACCTTAAGCGATCACAAAATGGTTTTAATGACGGTAGATTTTAAAAAAGAAACAAAGGGACCCGGGGTGTGGATTTTAAACAGACATTTTAAAGGATGAAATTTTTTAAAAAGACGTTGAAAATATATTAGAAGAAAAGAGAAAATATCTAATGTATATGGAAGACAAAAGACAATGGTGGGAAAATGTAAAGTATTAGATAAAGAAAAATTCAATAAACTACTGTAAGTTGTTACAAAAAGTAAAAAAAACTAAGGAGAAAGAAATAAGGAAAAAGTTAGATGGAGTTAAATAAAAATTAAGTAAATGTGGGCGTGATGTTAAGGAGCAAAGCAAAATACATGGTGGAAGGAGAAAGATTTTACAGATTCTTTTTTAATCTTAAGAAAAGCAGGGGGAAAGTAGACATAATTAAAAAACTTAAAAGTAGGGATGGACAAGTGGTTTCAGATATAGGGGGGATTTTAACAAAAGTGAAAACATTTTATGAGGAACTTTTTAAATCAGATGGGGGAGATGAGGAAAAAAGGAAGATTTTATTACAACAAATAACAAGAAAAGTTGGTGAGGAGGATAAAAAAAGAAATAACTGTCCTGGCATTGCCAGGTATAACATCATGTAGTCAAGCGACCTCTTGTGGTCACGTGAGGTATCGCAAGAAAGTAGAACGCAAAGACTGTACGATTAGTGACGTCATCACAAAGAGACGGAATCAGAAGACAGATCGTTCCTGTTATGGGCATTCACTAATACAAAGACATCCTTCGTTCAAAGTTATTAATTAGGCATTCCCTGTAAGTCATTATGTTTTGTCATAACTCATGATTGTGTTTAGTGCATTTTGTTTGGTTAGAGATGCATTTTGATGTGATTTAGAATGGCTTATTTATGTTTGCCATTGCGGTGCATATTTTCCCATCTTTTACATGTGATATTATTTTAATGTCATATTTTTGAAAGTATAGTGAATTTGTGGACCGAGTTGAGTAGTCACTATGGGAACGTTATGTTTATACATAATATAATAAATTGTTATAAAATATACAACTTATCGTTTTATGTATTTGTATTTTCAGTTTCACACCATTCATGTGATTAAGTTACACTCTCAACATCAACTCGTGCTTCCAGGAGTTATTGCGTGAAGGTGTTTAACTTGCTGGATAATTGAATGCGAGTTCAACGAGGCCAGTAAAGTGAAAAGGGAGCTATCATAAGGAACTAGGATGTCAGTGCTGGATTGTGAGTGATGACGCCCATGCAAGCATGACAGCAACACTAAGGCACCTTGGTTGTGGATACCTAATGCTCGTCACACCTACCAGACACTTTAAAGTCGGTCAATCAACATGGAGCATTCAGACTTAGCTGAACAGGAGGCAACAGACTGCACTTCTGAGTCTTCTTATTCAACAAGGTCAAACCGCTCCAGTAGGTCCTTTGCAATTTCCCACGCCAGGATAGTGGCAGCTAAGGCACGTGCGGAAGCCGAGGCTGCTTTGGCTCAAGAAATATCTAGCAAGAAGCCAACTGGTGTCATCAGGCCTTACAAGATTTGATGATAGACCAGAAAATTATCTAGCATGGAAATCGTCATTCCTTGGTGCCATTGAATCATTGGATCTTACAGCAGGGGAGGAGATGGATCTCCTAATTAAATGGCTAGGTCCAGATTCAGCACAGCAAGCTCGCCGTATTAGGTCAGTAAACGTGAGAAACCCCGCTTATGGGTAAGATTTAATATGGCAGCGGCTAGAAGAAATGTACGGGTCACCAGAAGCCATAGAGGGAGCTCTGTTTGCAAAATTGGAAAAATTTTCCAAAATCGCTCCCAAAGAACACCAAAGGCTCATGCAATTAAGTAACTTGCTCTCTGAAATAGAATTTGCAAAGCAAGAAGGATATCTGCCAGGGCTTTCATATCTTGATACAGCTAGAGGAGTAAAACCCATAGTAGAGAAGCTTCCGTACGGACTACAAGAGAACTGGAAAGCCATGCTTGTAAAGCAATCTCTGTGCAAAAAACAGATGTTGGACTCACTCCTAAGTCTACCCCCATTGCTGAAGATCCAGATAAGCAATGCTCTGTCCACCACAAACCTCACCCTCTACAAAGGTGCAGAGGCTTTAGAGAAATGGCAATTGAGGAGCGTAAAAGAATACTGAGGGCACAATTTCAAGTGCTGTGCATCAAACACGCATGTAGTTCGACCAAGTAAGGCAATTGTGCAATGTTCCGAGTGCCGAAGTGACAGACACCCTTCAGCCCTTCATCCGGGTGAAGCACCATGGCTTTCCAAGCCCTCTCTCTCTCCTGAACAGCATGGCAGAGAGAAGGGAGAGATATCTCACACTGAGGTTTCTCCCAAATGCACAGAGGTTTGTGGTAGGGGCTTAAAAGGGAAATCTTGCTCTAAAATTTGTTTAGTTAATGTATACCCAGATGGTAATCCCAGCAAATACAGAAGAGTGTACGCCATGCTAGATGACCAAAGTAATAGATCGCTCGCACGATCAGAGTTCTTTAACATGTTTAACATACAAAGCCCTACGGTTCCCTTTACGCTGAGGAGTTGTTCTGGAGTTACTGAAACTGCTGGCAGATGAGCTGTTGGTTACACAATAGAGCCTGTTGATGGCACTTTGAGTCTTTCCTTACCCGCACTGCTGGAATGTAATATGATTCCTGACAATAAGGATGAGATCCCTACACCGAAAGTAGTGGCGTGTCATCGTCACCTTAGGTCCATTGTTCACGAAATACCATCTCTTGATGAAAATGCTGAAATCTTGCTGCTGATCGGCAGAGACTTGTTAAGGGTGCACAAGGCTGGGTGATTATCGGCGACGTGTGTTTCTAGGGAAAGCTTATCTGCCTTCATAGGTCACTAGTATGAAAACGTACATTCTTGAAAGTTGCAGACCAAGTAATTTCCCTCCATGTGAAAGCTACGTGTCAGTCAAAGAAAAGTACACGTCTGCTTTGCAACACTTGTCTTTTGGAAGTAGTCGGTATAATCTGAGGGAGGCTAACAAAGAAGACATAGGCCAATCAGTGTTTTGTCAGTCTGTGGACGACAATAAACTTGCACCTTCTGTAGAAGATATCAAGTTTCTCAGGACCATGGAGAATGAATTCTTTCAAGATTCTACAAACAGCTGGGTAGCCCCACTGCCTTTTCGAAAGCCACGGCAGTATCTACCTAACAACAGGTCCTATGCCATGAGTAGATTCAAGTCTCTAAGCCGCACACTTGAGAAACGTCCAGTAATGAAAGCTCACTTCATGGAGTTCATGCAGAAAATATTAGACAGCCACCATGCAAAGCTTGCTCCTCCAGTGCAAGGCGGCAAAGAGTACTGGTATCTGCCATTCTTTGGAGTGTACCACCCTCAGAAACGCAATCAGATACGTGTGGTTTTCGACCCTAGTGCCAAATGTAATTGTGTCTCACTTAATGACGTGCTGCTTACTGGGCTGGACATGAACAACAGTCTGCTAGATGTTCTTTTGAGATTTAGGAAGGAGCCTGTAGCAATTACAGCAGATATTCAGCAGATGTTCCACTGCTTCCTTGTGCGTGAGGACTGTAGAGATGTTCTTCGTTTCATCTGGTATAAAGACAGTGATCCAGCTAAGGAGGTTGTCGATTACCGGATGAGGGTTCACGTGTTTGGAAACAGCCCCTTACCTGCACTGGCCATTTATGGGCTATGTAAAGTGACACAAGAGGGAAGAGATGAATTCGGCACAGATGTACACCACTTTGTCGAAAGAGACTTACATGGACGATGCCTTGAAGTCATTCCCACTGTTAAGGAAGCCATTGATTCTACTACAAGAACGCAAAGGATGTTAGCTGCTTTAAACCTTAAACTCCACAAAGTGGCCTCAAATAAAGCGGAGGTGTTGGATGCATTTCCAGTGGAAGATCGAGCCAAAGACCTCCAGAATCTCAACCTGTTTGTAGATGATCTACCTGATCAATGAAGTCTTGGAGTAAAATGGAGAATTATGGCAGATGTCTTGACATTTCACATTCCAAAAACGGAAAGACCATATACGCGAAGAGGGGTGCTGTCCATGGTCAACAGTCTGTTCGATCCACTGGGTTTCCTGGCACCGATAACTATACAAGGGCGGCTACTGCTGCCCTTGTATAGAGAGATGATGGTGCAAGGCAGTGATTGGGATTCAAGCCTCCCTGAGAGTTTCAGAGGAAGATGGATTGATTGGCAAAATTCTTTGCATAATCTCACTGACATTCGTGTACCCCACACATACTCAATCTCTCTCTCCGAATTTTAGAGTGTGGATATATGTATCTTTTCAGACGCTTCAGTCAAAGCAATCTCTGCAGTTGCATATCTCCGAGTCATTTCCAGAGATGGGCTTAGGGAAGTGGGATTTGGGCTAGGGAAGTCGAGACTTGGCCTGATCTTACTATTCCGAGACTGGCGCTAATGGCCAGCGGTAATGGCCGTAGAGATTGCAGAAGTCATAAGCGAAGAAATAGAAATGAAATTCAATTAGCTTCTATACTGACAGCAAAGTTATCTTGGGTTATATTCACAACCAATCTCGACGTTTTTACATCTATGTAAATAACAGAGTGCAAAGAATTAAGCTGTTCACAAAACCTGAGCAGTGGCATTATGTGCCATCAGAAGAAAACCCAGCAGATCATGGTTCACGCTCTGTTCCAGCTTCCAAGCTTTTCACTACCACATGGTTGACAGGACCTCCTTTCCTTCATGGTGAACTGTCTTGAGCTACAGAGGAAGAAACCAGTTTTGAGTTACTTCATCCAGATGACGACAAAGAAATTCGACCTGAGGTGAACACTTTGTCCACAAGTGTCTCTAAAAATAACCTGAGCTCAAACCAATGGGAACGTTTTTCCAGATGGAAGATTGCAGTCAAGGCTGTAGCTCATCTCAGTCATATTACTTACTGTTTCGCCCACCCAACAGATGTTGGAGAATGTGCTGGTCGGCACATCTGCAAAAACAGCATTTCTGTGGATTCTCTGGAAAGAGAAATTATTAGAAGTGTGCAGTAGAAAGTATATTCGGAGGAATTGAAGTGCATCCAAGCAAACTGCAATATTTCCAAACAAAGCTCACTCATTAAGTTGAATCCCATCATTGACATTGATGGTCTACTCCGAGTTGGTGGACGGATCCACCGGGCAGGGTTTGAAGTGAAAGAGAAAAATCCTGTCATCATTCCTGGAAGTGATCATATATCAACTCTTCTTATAAGACATTACCATGAAAAGGTCCAACATCAGGGAAGGCATTTTACAGAGGGAGCAGTAAGAGCTAGTGGCCTATGGATAGGAGGAAGGAGGCTCATCAGTAAAGTTCTTAATCAGTGTGTGACCTGTTACAAGACCAGAAGTGCACTTGGATCTTTAATCCTCCCCACTCCTCACACATGGGTGGAGTGTGGGAGCGCATGATTGGAGTAGCCCGTCGCATATTAGATGGTATGTTGTTGCAAGCCGGTAGAGCGTGACTTACTCACAAAGTGTTAACTACACTCTTAGCTGAGGTCACAGCCATAATGAATGCACAGCAATAATGAATTCTTTGATACCCGTCTCCTCCGACCCTGAGAACCCTTACATTCTAACGCTGTCTATACTGTTAACCCAAAAAACAGGCACACCTTCCTCTCCTCTCAGTGACATCAGCACAGGAGATATGTTAAAATACCAGTGGAAACGTGTTCAAGCGCTGGCTGATGAGTTCTGGTATAGATGGCGCAGAGAGTATCTGAGTACTCTGCAATGTCGTCAGAAATGGCCACAAAAAGAACTTAACATTAAGGAGGGAGATGTTGTTCTTCTTAAAGAGAACCAAGCCAAGCGAAACGAAACGAATGGCCTATGGGCGTTGTAGTAAAAGCTGTTCCCAGCGAAGATGGAATGATAAGGAAAGCTGAAGTGAAAGTTGTTAAACAAGGCGTGACAAAGACCTACTACAGGCCTATCTTAGAGCTGGTCTTTCTAATGTCCCCAATCTGAAGGTTCATCATAGAATGTGGTATCTCTAAGATGCCAGGCGGGGAGTGTCCTGGCATTGCCAGGTATAACATCATGTAGTCAAGCGACCTCTTGTGGTCACGTGAGGTATCGCAAGAAAGTAGAACGCAAAGACTATACGATTAGTGACCTCATCACAAAGAGACTGAATCAAAAGACAGATCGTTCCTGTTATGGGCATTCACTAATACAAAGACGTCCTTCGTTTAAAGTTATTAATAAGGCATTCTCTGTAAGTCATTATGTTTTGTCATAACTCAGGATTGTGTTTAGTGCATTTTGTTTGGTTAGAGATGCATTTTGATGTTATTTAGAATGGCTTATTTATGTTTGCCATTGTGGTGCATATTTTCCTATTACATCTTTTACATGTGATATTATTTTATAAAGTAAATGTCATTTTTGAAAGTATAGTGAATTTGTGGACTGAGTTGAGTAGTCACTATGGGAACTGGTTATGTTTATACATAATCTAGTAAATTGTTATAAAATATACAACTTATCGTTTTATGTATTTGTATTTTCAGTTTCACACCATTCATGTGATAAAATTACACTCTCAACATCACATCGTGCTTCCGGGAGTTATTGCGTGAAGGGGTTTAACTTGATGGATAATTGAATGTGGGTTCAACAAGGCCAGTACAACAACAGAAGAAATTATGCAAGCCATAAATCAATTAGGAGTGAAAAAAGCCCTGGAATAGATGGTTAAGGAAGTGAAGTTTACAAAGTTTTTAAAGGAAAAGTAGCTGTTATTTTAATGGAAATTTATGGAGTTAAAAAAAATAAGAGTAAGCTCTAAAATGGCGATAGGATTAATGAAAATAACAAGAAAAAGGGAGACAAAACTGAACTGAAGAATTTTAGACCTATTACAAATGTTGAACACTGATTTTAAAATGTTTAAAATTTGGTTTTAGCGAACAGGTTGAAAAATGTCATGCCAAATGTAATCGAAACCAACCAAGCATGGAGTAAAAGGGAGGGATGTAGCAGATATAGTGGGTTATATAAAAGAAAAAGAAAGAAGCACATACATAAGTATGGATTTTGAAAAAGCTTATGACAGAGTAGAACATGGGTTTTTATTTCGGTTTTAAAAGAATTTGGTTTGCGATAAATTTAAAAAATGGATCTTAATTTTATACAGGGATATTTTAACAAAAGTAAAATGCAACATTTTTAACTCAACCTATTAAACTTTTAAAATCTTTAAGACAAGGGTGTCTGTTGTCGGCGCAGTTGTACTCTTTGGTGGCAGAACCTTTAGGGCTTTTAATAATTAGAGAAAAAAAAAAGTATAAAGGGTATAACAATGGAAGAGGGAAAAGAGTTAATGAAAATATTTTAATACGCTGACAACACAATTGTAGTTGAAAATATAGAAAGTGTTAAGAGTAATGGAGAAAACAATTTTATTGTGAGGGTTGTGCAAAAATAAATGAAGAACCGTTTACATGAAGTTTGGAAGGGCGGAGGTTCTAACACAGATTTTTAGGTTTAGGGAGGTCCAAGAAATAAAAATATTAGGTGCAATATTAGCAAGGAATAAAAAGGAGGCTATTGACAGGATGTGAGAAGAGACGATGGGAGGAATATAAAGAAGACTTGTTTTTTGGAGAAACAGATTTTTAAGTTTGTTATATAAAATGTGGTACAATTTGCATGTGATGCATTGCCAGACTGGGTTTTAAAGAGAATTAAGAAAAGTGTTTTAGAATTTTTATGGGACAAAAAGCCTTCTAGAATCGCATATCTTACATTGATAGGGAAACCAGAGGAGGGAGGGATGGGTTTAGTGGACATAGAGCAAAAAATGAAAAGCATGAGAGTAAAGGTGGTAAGGAAATATTTGGATGACACAAAGCAGAATGGAAAAAATTGATTGAGTTTTTATTTAAACAAATGTGGGAATTTTAATTTAGGGGAAGACGCTGGGAAGGGAAGAGTAAACGTCTCTTCGTTTACTCTTCTCTGTCAGCTCTCGACGAAGGCGGTCGCATCTCTTTCCTCTCCCTCCCCTACCTCTCCTCGCTGGCTACTCTTGTCTTGTGATTGTTAGTTCTATCTCTGAGACTCTCCTTGCCTTGCTCTCGAAACAAAAGGAAT